>JASDQU010106645.1:49088-78996 GCA_032191745.1 Picea mariana | reverse complement strand
ACTAAGTTTTTGAAAAAATAAAAACTAGTCATGGAGTCTTATGCACCCACACACACACGCGTGTTGTTAACATGTGTAAATGTATCCCCTCATAATCTTTGTCAGTGTTTGAGAACCCCACAAAGCTTTAGGCTCTTTGGAAATATATGGATTTGAAAACACATTTCAAATGGGTGCAAGATTGTTGGACACATGGATCACTTAGGTGCTAGACTTGGAGGAATGGGTCCATATCAAACTGTTGGTAGATCATTTGCATATGGATTCACTAGGGTGAATCATTCACAGCTAGTTAAGAAGAAATTGAAACTTTGACTATAGACATTATGGAATAATTGGTGGCACTAAGGTAATAAGTTCGACTTAAATAAGAAATTAAATAGTAAACCCTACTATAGCCAATATGGAATAATTGGTCGACACTAAACTCATTTAGAATACATCTGATTCTACTAGATGTTCCAATCTTCTGCAATTCATTAAAATTGATTTGGTTATTATGGAGAGAATTATTTATTAAAGTCAACAATTTAATTGCATGGCACCATCAAAAGTGTGATTATTACAGGCGGTATATTAATAGATTTAGATGAAAGGATGCAAGTCTCAAAGTTAATGTGATAATATTGTGTGAACATCCCCAAGCTTCTTTACAATAAGATTTTTTTTAATATGATAGTCTAAAGGATATGACAAATTGGATGTTGTTGTTTTGGGGAGAATATTATGATATTGTTATGTAGATTACATGGTTGGTTTGCCCAAAAATAAAACCTCGATTAACTTATAAAAAACTGTCTATTTAAATAAAATATATTACCTACTCCTAACAAACTCTCAAAATAGTCATTTTAACAATCAAACTACTTGTAATAACTCTCCTTATAGTAAGACTTGATATTAAGACGTTATAATAGCAGTTCAATATTAACAAAAATTGGGGGACTTTGGAGAGACTTTAGAGAACCTCCCTTGGATTCAAGCTAGGGCTATCATTCTATCTTACTCTTGTAGAGATTCTTGCATATATCTTCCATAACTTGCAAAGATTTATACTTCTAGAAAAACTTAATTTACTAAACTAATTAAATACTCATATTAAAAATCCTTAGGTCAAGCACTTTTCAATATAAGACTGAGTCAAAATCACATGGGAATAAGCATTACCCAAAATAATTACATTAAACATTGTTCGATTTGATACGAAACACAATTCTTCAAATCACAAAATCTATCAATAACTTTAAAAAACTCAAAACTTCAATATTATAGATATCAACAAAACAATGTTCGTACACACAAAAGCCATGCCATAATGATACCCTCACCTACAATCGAAGCAAATATTCCTTGCCAATAATTTATCATAACACCAAACATACATAGTTTCATATCTACATGTTAGATATAAAAAGATATACAAAGTGAATCTAAATAGACGTAGATGCAAAACTTGACAACACAATTTACCAATTTACCAACAATCTTGAATTTTTTATATAATCTTGAGTTTTCCTAATTTACCAACAAAAATCTAAACATATTCCAATTAGGTTGCAAACTTTTACAATAATCATAGCTCGTTAATAAATGTATGCTACTCTGAATTTTTTGCTTATTCAATTGGTTTGGAACTATTTTGACTGTGATATAGTTTGATTTGGAATTTTACTTATTATAATGTCTATGCTTCAAAACATACTACAAAAGATCTAGTGCAAATTAGTGATGGCAACGACCTGCCCACAATTTGATATCAAAATACCAATGGGGGGCAACATGATCCATACGGCAGATACTCTCCCCATCAATCTTATTAGAGGTACTTAGCATGTTAATCGATAACTTAGACAAGTTGTTACATAACAATATGAGAGGTGGCTTGCAAAATGAAGTGAGTTTCCTCGAGTTTCCTCTGATTTTAAAAACGATATCCATCTACCTAGCCTGCTTGTGCACTTCTCACCGCAGATAAATCCATAGACATATATAATGCTTTTTACTTATAGTAAGAAGAATGTTGTATGTAAAAAGGTTATAAAAGTTAGGTTTAATTTTCATAGAATATAAATATAGTATATATTTTAAATTCGATTATTTTTAGTTTCTTGGTTTCAAGATAGAATGTCAACTATGTCGTTCATTTTTAATGTGCATGACATAGTTTTGGGTCTTATATTATGGAAAATTGCCAATAACTTAGTGGGAATTGTAGCTAAAAAATCATGACTTCTCTTCACATGAAATTTTATAACTTTTGTTGTGGTTTTTTTTTTGTTGGGAGGGAGGTTTTTTTATGAAAACATATGGATTATATTTAAACTTTAAACATGTAAATGAATGTGGGTGTATGTTGTTTTTTATTTTTTCTAAGAGGAGTAGAACGTTCAAATGGAATAAAGAAGTAAGGTGATAATATCCTACAAAGACATACATGGTACCTTCTTCACGCATTCTTCTTTAGACATGTTTGTAACTACACATAGAAAACATTTGGACTATATTTGAACTTTAAACATGTAAATGAATGTGGGCGTATGTTGTTTTTGCTTCTCTCAAAGAGTAGAACATTCAAATGGAATTAGGAAGTAAGGTGATAATAGCCTACAAATACATGCATGGTACATTCTTCATGCATTCTTCTTCAAAGATGTTTGTAACTACACATAGAAAACATGAAATTTTTATTTTTCTTCCCATAGGTGATATTTTTTCTTTCTCCTTTTAGTAATTAAAATTATTTCTTCCATTTTCAATTGTTTGTGTGTGTAAGTTAGGATAGTTGCAATAAGCCTTGTGGATAAGTTATTTTGTAGTTTTGAATCTTTGAACTTGGCATTTATGGTAAACCTGACATGCCTAGAGTCTGCGATAATCAATCAGTATTTGATCAAATGTGTTGTATGGAAAGGCACATGGTCATCTACTAACATCGAAGCTATCTCCTTTTTCACTAACAATGGAAGTCCATAAGGAAAAATAATGGACTACTTATAAATTTATGAAAAAATTTGACATGAGAATATTGAACGACTATGTCAAACATAAAATGAAAATCCAATTGAACAAATAGACTTTATATATAACAATGGCAAGAAGGTATATGTGTGAATTTCTATAACAATGGCAAAAAAGAATTTATATGTGTGAATTTAATTCTTGGCTAGTTCTAAATAAATAAGTAGGAACATTCGAAGTTACCTCAAAATATGCAATGGAACCACTCTAAAATATCAAGTACATAAGCATTATCTGACATAAACAATGGGTCATTCATGCAATTACAAACAATATAAGAACGTGAGCATTAGAAAATGTGGTGAGTAGCCAAGGCCATAAGTAAATAGTCATTATTTTGATAACAAATGCACTTTATATTGTGGATAAGGAGCAGTAGCTCGGTGGATGAATAGATGGACCCATAAAAGAAAATTTACAATAATCACCAATGGAATAGCACATAAGTCAATTAATATGCATTAATAGATTTTGGCATCTCTATTAACGACCTTTAAGATTCTCAAGAGCTTACTCGATAGCACGGGAATAAGACCTCAAATTATATAGCTAATAGAAATCAAAACAAGTAAACTTAAATTTATTATTTGAATGAAAAAATATAAACCATTACAAAAAAATTAGGTTAAAATGAAAATGTTTAAAGGTCAAAGAGAAGTAATGAAAGTTCAACAATGAACTCATTACAATAGTTCCTAGCCTTCGGCAGGGACTAATAAGATAATATTAAATAACAATATCCATACACAACTCAGGAGCATGGAAATAGACAAAGAGGTAGTGAGCAAGTAAATTTGATTTGGTAACAACGGCCAAGTATATATTTATGTTTGAGGGGTGGAAGGTGTGGGGGGATCCTCTATGAACCCAGAGGAAATGAGGAATTATATTTTACTTGGGAACTAGGTATATGCACTAATAATCAAGCAGAGGATTACACTCTCGTGGAAAGATTGAGACTAGCATTAGCTCACCAAATCTTCTATATTACTATGGTAGGGGACTCCCTGGTCCTTATTCAATCAATGTATAAAACTCACTAGCCTACCAATTACAAATTCACTTCAATCTTATACAGAATCTTGCAAGAGGCATCAAGGTTTCAAAAAATAAAGTTTTTCTCGGTATTGCGAGTGTTACTACCCAAATTGTACTTAATGATAAAAATCCCTAATCCACAAGGTACAACTCAAGGGGTAATTGTTAGGACAGTCATCGTTGTCACTTGAGTAACCTATTCTCTTCACTTTAGGTCAGCTCTCCTCTAGCTCAAGGGTAATATCCCTGGTAGGATTACTAAGGCCAAGCAATGAGGCACAAGATGAAGTTGAGAGTAGCCTTAGTAAAACAGAGTTTTGGTGTTTTTAGGGTTTTTAAATAGGTGACGGAAGGAAGTAGAGATCAATGTCAAATCCAACAAGGGAAATGGATTCAAGGTGAATCAAAGAGGTTTATGAATCCAAGAATAAAATCTCTTAACAATTGGTTTATTTCATTCAAGGATTGAGAGTTAGAGACTAGAACTAAGAAGAAGAAGAATCCCTCATCCAATCAAGATTAACAATGAAGATTAAGGCCCAACAAGAAGAGATCCTCACGAAAACAACCTTCACCAACAATATCAACTATGGCTTGATATTCTTACTTAATACTTCTTGTTAGGGTTCCAAGATGAATAGACAAAGAAAGGCACCAAATAACCACCAAACCAACAAAGGAGGAAGGAAGAAATTACCCTAGAACATCTTCCTTCCAGTGGTAGAAAAATCCCTTCAATGAATCAATCTAGTTATCTTGTAGAAGAGCATTTCACCATGAATCATTATGCACCAAACAAGAACCACAATAGAGAAGTTTTAAGAATTGATAACAATCATCCACAAAGAAAGAAACATTTTCATGACCGTATGCTCCCACAAAGATATGTCAATTAAGCTCCAAGGAGTGGAAGCTCCAAAAATCCAACCATAAGTGATAATGGGGAAGGGAAACCATTTGCATAGAGTGTTTCTCAACTTCATTTACAATAAAATAATAAATTATCATGGGAGATCCTTAGATATATCCCAAGGAGGGACAAATAAGTATTATCCTCCAACTATGTACTGAAAAACATAATAAAAATGTGGTGGTCAAGCCACATGTACAACAATCAAAGTGAAATAACCCCAATAAAAAGGGATGTCTCCATCAATAGGGAAAGAAGGTGAGTCAAACTTCCAACATATGGCCCCAAAGGCCTCCAAGCAGGTAGATTATCAACCATCCTACATAGAGTGTGCAATTAAATACTCCCAAGTCTCCTCCGAGGTGGATGTGTAGGTCTCCAATGTGAAAAAATCCCTACAAATCATGAGAAAACCTCTCAAGTGTGGATGGCTCCTCAAATCAGCTCTAAAAATACCATGTGTGAAGTGTTCAAGGTGCAACAACCCTCCTCAAAATATGTCAATCATCCCCTCAAGTCATGGGAGGGCCTAGTAAGTCCACACATGCCAAGAAGAACCCCCAATGCAATATCCAAGATGGGCATCCTCTCAAATTATGTCACACATGAATGCCTCAAAATGTACAAACAAGGTGAGAGATCCAAAATTTAGGGTGTGACATGACATGAGAAACCATGGTACATGAATAACAACTCAAAACTATTTTGATCAATGCCTTGGGAACCATGAACTACCTCAAGATATGTGAAGATGCCTTGGGAACTGTGAAGATGCCCAAAAACCTCGATGAATCCAATGCCATGATCAAACCCTAGGGTGCTTCAAAAAAAGGACTATACAGTACATGATCAATCAATATGTCATCAAATCCTCAAGCTTATAATCCATGAAAATAGGTGATTGCCCCAAACATCTACGGCTCTTGGTGATGAAAATCACTAGGGTTGTGAAGAAATTCATTGGCATTACTCCTATGCAAAATAAGGGGTGATAGCTCAATCCAACTTAGGGACATGTGCTTTTCTTGGGAATGCATGACCTCCACATTTAGCAAAACATAAAATCTTCCTTTTACAAAGCAAGGCATGAGCCATCAATGCCTATGAGATTGAACAACTTAAAAGAGATTATTCATGTTTCTTTAATGCTCAAAGAGCTTATTCTTTTCCTACCCTATTATAGCAAGTGCATAATAAGAGTATTAGGTGAAATTAATGAGCCAATGCAACGAGCACTTCATCCATACAACGGTTTCTTCCCTTGTGTCTAGTCATCATGAAAAATAGGGAAACATTGAAACTCCAATGTTCATAGGGTGGAACCTCCATTAGTGTGCGCTAAGAATGGTCCTATGGACCTACATATCAAATATTTCATTGAGGGGATGCCATGTCTAGTGATGGCTGTTGCATGCCTCCTCTATGCACCTTTGGATAGTGCTGCAATAGTTACTGTTGAACCATGAAATATCTACTTGCCCTATTGTTAGCTCAAAGACCTTTCTTTTGCTGGCACATGAGAGCATATAATACTAATCAAGATCCTATTGCTGAGAATCTGATGTGAAGCCTAAAGTAGAAGACTGAATTTTCATCCCAAGAGAGACAGTCTGCAATCCTGTCTTTAAGGCAGTTTTCCTTCCACGGGCTTCCAACAAGAACTTTTCTTATCCTTCATGTATCAAGATGGTGTGTGAAGACTTCTGAAACCTGAGTAAGATTATTTTTTATGTCAACACAAACTACAAGATAATTCATGATTGTCATAGGTTAATGCTCTTCGGCCCTGGTTACTATCTCACACAATTTACTGTATACACATCCTCTTATATTATCACATGAGTTATGCAGTACTTGGGTCAAAACTGGAATGATTAACGGTAACTCTTATTTGTTCCACCAAGTTTTTCCTGTAGTAATGATGGGATCAAAAGGTCTATGCCCTCTATCTTTTTTCTTTGGGTGTAATCTACAGGAAATGTTTGCTTCAAGAATTGGTTCAGCTCACAACAAACAGATGGTCGATTTTTAAGGGGTATATCTTGATAAAATTGCAAGTAGAAGCCTCACAATTGCAGTTCATCATCATGGTTGTATCAAAGTTGAGCACTGGAAACCATACTTCCCTTCTGCTCGGAAACCTTAGAGATACCTATTCAATGACGCAAAGAAACTCATCTGTGAATGTTGCAGAACAAATAAGGTTGTCAATACAGAGATCTATTGTGGGATTGACGTCTACATATCCTAGCAAGGTTTCCATATACTGATTTACTGCATACAAAAAACCCCATGAAAATATGAGATGATTAAAGTTGCCGACACATCTTTACGAGTGATTACAAGCATGCAATGTGAGTCCATATGGTGATCGAGAAGGTATTGGAATTCGTCTAGGTTAATTTGGTTACAAGCTTGAGTGTCAATCTCTCCAACCATAATGCAAATGAAACTCATCTGTCCTCGACTGAAAATAATTGCTTTAGTGGGCATCAACGCACGAGCTATTTTGTCTAGATTGTCATGTGACCGAGAGATGTCCTCAAAGACTTCTTTCTCTCGCACAACACAAATCTCACCCTTTTGTTGGAACAGCTTGTCTTCATCCACACATAGAGCAAGCGTAGAGGTAAGAGCGTTCGCATCGATTCTGTAGTCTCAGGAGTAGGCACAAAAATATTCTTGTCCACCAAGACAATTTTGCGACCAAGGATCCTGAGAGATATCATTTTCCCTTTTCAAAATGAATTCTACAGGTACATAATGAAGAGAAATGTTAACACCATCACTGCCAGCTGATACACGTTCATATGGGAAGGTTTTTCTTCTGTCTCATCGTCTTGTTGTTCCTCAGGTAAATGAACACTGTCCAAAATTGGAAAAATGACCTTTCTTGAGATATGGTTATCATACCCTTGAACTGTGACAGAGCCTGGAAATGACCACGGTTTTGTGCAACTGGATGCTTTATCAACTACAAAATGAAGGGGGACTATTCTCACAAAGCAGCATGGTGACATGATCAAAGTCTGCTCTTCCTCACCATAGTCTGAGTAATGGATAGGGGAGCCATCAAAACACACAACTTATAGGACCATGGACTGTTGTGTTCAAGCTATAGAAGACATATTTCCTTAATGTGACGGGAGTGCCCAGATTTCAGAGTAGCAATGATCTCGCCATGATCCTATGTATTTAAGACTTCATGATACCTTCCATGTAACTGTTCATTTAGTACAAAATGAGCAAAACTTTTCACATCCCTATCATCATAGGCTGAGCCCTGCACGTGTTCTAAATCTGATCTACAACAACAATACTATGGAATTTAACTAAAACATGAAAACATGAATACTACAACTAAACTAAGAGCAAAATGACCATCGTTTATTTAGAATAGGAGGTAGGCTTATATATATGCTTGTTATTACATGATGGCTTGAATGGGTCAAGTTACAGCTAGCTTCTAACAGTTGGTTAGTTAGATCTGATCAACTACTTCCTTGGGACATGAGCCCAATTGTTCTTTTCCTCCAATACATTGAGAGAGTGAGCCTTCCAAGAATCCAATTGACTGAGGGAGTGCACCTTCCTTGGAATTCACGTGGATGTCCGTTGGATTTCTCAATTCCTCCCTATTTAAGCCCGGAAGTGTCCCCACTTTTGTCAATAAATGAGGAAAATGCTTGTGCATGGCAGCTTCCGAAAACCATTAGCCTGAGCAAGAGTTTGGCTTGTGTGTCCAACAAGTTAAGAGGTATGTTGTTGATTATAGGTGGCGGTATGGCAAGTGTCAAGTAAGGTGCCTTGTAGCAAGGGAGGCTGGAAATCGAGGATAACTCACCAGGTTGAGAGACAGTGACATTATCTTCTAGTAATGGGGGTTCATAGTGTTTCAAAGTGCTCACATTCACCACATCATGATTACCTAGTTGGGGTGGGAAAGGCAATAAGCATTGTCCCCAATCCGTTGGAGAATAGTATAAGGGCCATGGAGGAGAGGCTTCAATTTGTGATGACGTTGGGATTTAAAACATTGGTGTTCCATGTAAAACTAGACTTTATTATCGAGAGTAAAAACCATAGGGGAACGATGAGAATCATGGCAGGCTTTGTAACGTTGTTGGGTTGCCTTTAGCGCTTCAGAGACTTGGGCATGTTTGTGTGCTAGATTATGCAAAAATGAAAGGGTGGATGTTTTTTCTTTCTGTTGGTGTGGAGTGTCAGAAGGATGCAAGGTGAGAGGAAGTTCATAAGGGGCTAAAGGTCCATATCCAAAGCAGGCCTCAAAAGGAGATATCTCAGTAGAAACATGTATAGCACGATTATAACTATGTTGAATGACATGGAGGGTTGTATCCCATTGTTTGGTTTTGGAAAATTGAATGCAGATAGCATGGACAAGGCTATGGTTAACTACCTCAGTTTGGCCATCCGTTTGGGGATGGAAGGTAGTAGAATAATTTAGTTGACAACCCAGTAAATCCCACAATGTTTTCCAGAAGGTGTTGAGAAAGCGAGTGTTGCGATCAGAGATGATGCTAGTAAGAAGGCCAAAGTGTGGCCAAACATTATGAAAGAACAAGTCTATAGTTTGGGCAGCAATAGTGGTCTTATTGCAAGGGATAAAAGAGCCATCTTAGATACACAACAAACAATAACCTAGATAGCATCATGTTTGCATAAGTTCATAAGTAAACCGCTAATGAAATTCATGGAAATAGAGTCCCAAGGGTAGGAAGGCATAGGAAGGGGTTGATACAAATCAAATTTGTGATTGGCAGGTTTATGCTAACTACACAAGGCACAAGAACAAATGAAATGCGCCACTTGATGAGTCATAGAAGGCCAAAAGAAATATTGTTGCAAGTGCTTAATTGTTTTCAGAGACCCAAAATGACCACCATAGAAGGAAGCATGAGCCTCTTTAATCAAAGTAAGACGATCTTCAGAAGTTGGGACACATAACTAGCTGAGTTTATATAGCCACCCATCTCTAATTGTATAATCCAAAAATGGCATTTGATTGACCTCAATGGGATGTTTCACAGCAACCCGTGTCTCTACAAAGAAGGGATAGGAAGCATAGAGGGGCTTCCAAGCCTCATAGGCAGCACAACGCAACCAGGAGTTGAAGCACCTGCGTAGGGGGGGGGCTTAGGAGATAATCCATCTGAATGGACGTGCCCTTCTTGTATTTAATCACCAAATGAAATTGTTGAATATAAGTGACCCACTTTAAATGCCACTGGTCATGTATCTTAGTCTGAGAATTGATGAAAATCAACGGATGATTATCTATGTGGAGGATTGTTTCTTTCCCTAGGATGTAATGGCGCCACTATTTCAATGCTTGTACCATATTGTAGAACTCTTTGTCATAAGTGTTATAATTTTGTTTGGCATCAGATAATGTCTCTGAATGGTATGCAATGGGGTGTCCTCGATGTTTAAGAATCGCACCAATAATATGCTGAGAGGCGTCCATCTCAATCTCAAAGGGAGACTAAAGATCAGGTAAACGAAGTACAGGAGTAGAAGAAAGGGCATTTTTGAGAGCCTAAAATTGTTGTTGTGCTAAGGGAGACCACACAAACTAATTTTGGTTGGAAGATGATGAAGAGGGCATGCTAACTGAGATAAGTTAGCAATGAAGTGCCGACAAAAATTAATGCCACCCATAAAGCTCTTGAGTTCCATGGTTGAGTGAGGCGTTGGCCACTATGCAAGAGATTGGACTTTAGTGGGATATGGGATAACACCCTCAATAGAGACAACAAAACCCAAATATTGAATTGAAGGTTTTCCAAAAGAAGATTTATGAAGTTTCACCTGTAGTTTGTGAGTGCGCAATAAGTTGAGAACAGTGCGCACATGGAGCAAATGATCCTCCCAGGTCTTGCTAAAGACCAAGATATCATCCAAATAGATCACTACAATTTTTCCCAAATGTGCTATGAAAATATCATTGATGGGCCTCATGAAAGTGGCAAGGGCATTAGTAAGACCGAATGGCATCACCATCCATTCATAAAGCCCAAATTTGGTTTTGAAAGATGTCTTCCATGTGTCTATTGCATTCATGCGAACCTGATGATAGCTTGTTGTAAGATCCATTTTGGTAAAGAAGCGGGCACCCTTCAAATGATCCAGTAAATCATCAATGTATGGTAGAGGGTAATGATTATTGATTGTGGCCTTATTAATAGCCCAATAGTCTGTGACTAAACGCCATTTCTTAAACCCCTTCTTGGGAATGATGAAGGTAGGAGAGGTGCAAGGGGAAGAACTTAGTTGGATGTGGTTGGTATAAAGAAGTTGTTGGAGTTGGTGTTCCACTTCCTTAGCCTCATGAGGAGCAAGGCGATAATAAGGGGCATTGGGCAAAGTGACTCCAGGAATAAGATCAATGGAATGTTTAATGGGATTAAGGGGGGATAGTATGGTGGGAGAAGAAAAGACATCGTCAACAGATGTGAGTAAAGCGTCCATATCGGAAGGAAGGGCATGAGAATGTTTTCTGGTTAAGAAGGTGCACCAAACAAGGGGAAATGGACTTGTTGAGACTGATTTGATGAACAACAAGTTGGCCGAAAAGTAAGGCAGGGGATTTTAGAGATGATGAGGTGAGGACATAGGTACAACCATCTTTATGAAAATGATACTAATAATTGTGAGCATGGTATACATCATGATGGAGTTCTTGATAGGGAATACCTAGAAGCACATATGCACAATCCAAAGGAGACATGTCACAAAGAAAAATATCACAGAAAGGGTCGATGGAAAAATTAATGGCACAATGTTGGGACACCATCACACGGGGACCATCCTTCTGAACCCAACCCAATTAGTAGGGTTTCAAATGAGGGGTAGTAGGAAGTGCCAACCGCTGCACCAAATCCTGAGCAATCAAATTCTTTTGGCTACCATTGTTGAGGATGGGCGTGGTCAGTGATTGCTTGATCTGGCGATTGTGAGTAAACAAAGGCCCTGGTGAAGAATTTTGGGAATCAGTGGTCATGAGCAGGAGAGAGGGGTCCAATTCCGTAGGATTCTCCAAGGTGATCAGTTCAGGGGGAGGCATTGTGCTCAAGGAGGACTCAGGATCATCGGGGAATAAATTCTTGACATGATTATGATTATGAAGAACATGACATTCAATTAAGGAGTGAAACTAAGATTTGTGATAAGAAAACCATTTGTTATTTTTGGGTGAGGTGGGAGAGGTAGGAGAAGAAGAAGTTGAGGAAGGGCCAACTTTGGATAGAGGAGATCAAATGTGAAGAGCGAGCTTCCATTCCACAACCAAGGCCCGAAGAAATGCCTTATCTATGGAAGAGCTTTCAAATAAATCAACCTCTCTAGGTATAAATAATAAATACCAGAGTTAAATTTAACAATGAGTACCTTGTCTCGATCTTGAATCTACAGCTGAATAAGGAGCTTAGTAAACACCTCAATGTATCTTTTGACTCACTGGCCCGAGAGTTGGCGAAGTTGCAACCAGTGAACTAGAAGAGTCTAATGGTACCCTGGGGGATAGAAGTGATTCTGCAACGCTTGAAAAATGGTCTCCCAAGAACCAATAGGTGTAGGGATGTCCACAAAAGGATCGTCAAAGTCCACCACCCAAGAGGAGATATCTATTTGGGCATCCCACCAAGCTTGATCAATCCCTTCCAATTGAAAACTAGCAATTTGTAGCTTCTCTTATTTTTTCATTCCTGGGAAGGTCTTGAAATAAGTGGATAGACTGCGGAACCAGGAATCAATGGCTTCACCATTCATATGCCCTGAAAACTTAGGCAGCTATAAACGAGTATCCAACTACATTGGCGTTGGGAGCTCTGTTGGAGCCACATGATTTCATGCAGAGAAAGAGCCATGTCTTGAATGGTATAATATTTCCCAGATGTAGAATCCTCGGGAGAGGAGTCATTATGAGGAGGCATGATCTTCATAAACTAAAGAAATTGAGATCTGGAGTTGGATCTAGATCTAGATCTGGATTTGGATCTATTTTTGGATCAGGAGATAGATCTAGATGGGAAAACCCTGAGCACACTATCGGGAGCCCAAAAGGGAGGGAGCCTAGGAAACCCTAGCCAAGCTCACACTGAGAAGGCATGCTAGAAGAGAGGAGAGGGCATGGAAAACCCTAGCGCACCCTTGCATGAGATGGAGAAGTGGGGAGGAGTGGAAGATCCACACAACTAAAACATTGAGTAGTGGAGAGCAATATCAACCCTATCACACTACATTGGAAGATATGAAGGGTGAGCTAGACCTCAGGCGCACCTATGAAGTTGCAAATCACCACAAAGGACTGGGTAGTGGAGGTCTAGAGAAAACCCTAGTACACTTCCTCAGAGATGGAGGGTGGAGCCACCCCTAGCACACCTCTGGATCTAAATATGAGATGAGTACAGACACTAGTGACCCATAAAAAAAATCTCTCTCACAAACTCACTGGAGTAGAAGCATCTCAGATCAAATCTCTAATACCATTTGATCTGCAATAACAATACTTGGGAATTTAACTAGAACATGAAAACATGAATACTATAACCAAACTAAGAGAAAAATGGCTATCGCTTCATTTAGAATAGGAGGTAGGCTTGTATATATATTCTTGTTATTACAAGATGGCTTGAATAGGTCAAGCTACAACTAGCTTTGAACAACTAGTTAGTTAGATATGATCAACTACTTCCTTGGGACTTGTGCCCAGCTATTCTTGTCCTCTAATAAGTTGACAGAGTGAGCCTTCCAAGAATCCAGCTTGCTGAGGGAGTGCACCTTCCTTGGGATTCATGTGGATGTTCGTTGGGTTTCTCAAAATCATTGATGAAAATCTGAACAGTGAGACCTTCATCATCAAGGGATTGTAAACTTGTACAGTGCTCTTTATGCCAACCATTTTTACTTGAATTTTCTCTTGGATCTGAAATAAATACTTGGTCTTCGACAATGATCAATCCTATCATAGGGATGGGAGTGCTCAAGGATCGTCCACGTGTTTTCCTATATGCATCCCATGATGGAGGTATAAGCCAAGACTTGATTTGAATCTGAATTTGGGTTGTCCTCTTCAATAGTGGATTCATCATTTGCAAGCGTAGGGTTGGGAGCTTCTTCAATGAAGGTTTGCGCACCATATATTTCCTTGAGTCTTTCCATAATCGGAAACCATTGCTCACAATCCATAGAACACCATAGTTTGCAAAATGCCTCAACAAAACCTACAAAAGATTATATTTCTCCTTTGCCAAGATTTTCAAATCATCTCCTTGCATCCCTTTTGAGACTTAATGTAAAACTTTCATCATGTCATCTTCATGAACGACGCCAACTCTCAAACTGAACTCAATGAAAAGAGATATGTAATACAACTGAATCATCATGTCCACAAAAACTTGGGATTGACTTTGCATTTATATTTGGGTTCTCGTGAGGAAACCCAAGACATTTGAAAAATCAAAAGGAGCATACCAATCAACCAACCAAGGGGGAAATCCCATTTTTCTTTACTTCTAGGTCTTTAGTATAAGGATAAAAATAAAAAACTGAAAGGAACCATGATCATAACTTCTACCAATACCAAGGTGGAGTCGCCAAGATAATATTTTCTTCAAGAGCCTTCAAATTGATGGACCTTCTCACCTCTACACACAACAATGTCTTCAAAATATGTAAGGAACAAGGGCTTTGTCCCTTCATGGAGTCGCCACATGAGAATAGATCTTTAATACACCACTCTCATAAATGTGTCATGAAGCATAGTCTTCAAATTTCTAGGTGAATTGACTTTATCACTGGCAACGGTGCCAAAATGTTCCCACCCGAATTGTACTTAATGATAAAATTCCTAATCTGCAAAGTACATCTCAAAGGGGAACTATTAGGATGGTCCCCACTATAACCTCAGTAACCTATCTTATTCACTTTAGGTTTTCTCTCCTTCAGTTCAAGGGGTGTATCCCTAGTAGGATTACTAAGTCCAAGCAATGAGGCACAAGGTGAAGTTCATAGTAGCCTTAGTAAAACATAGATTTGGGGTTTTTAGGGATTTAAAATAGGTGATGGAAGGAAGTACAGATCAGTGCCAAATACAACAAGGGAAAAGGAGTCGACGTGAATCAAATATGTTTATGGAGCCAAGAAAAACCCTCTTAACAATTGGTTTATTTCTTTCAAGGATTGAGAGTAAGAGACTACAACCAAGAGGAAGAATAATCCATCACCCAATCAAGATTAATAATGAAAATCAAGGCCCAACAAGAAGGGATCCTCATGAGAACAACCTTCACCAACAAAATCAACTATGGCTTGATAATCTTACTTAATACTTATTGCTAAGGTTCCAATATGGATAGACAAAGCAAGGCACCAAATAATCACCAAACCAACAAAGGAAGAAGGAAGGAATTACCCTAGAACGTCTTCCTTCCAATGGTGGAAAAATCCCTTCAATGGATCAGTCTAGTTAGTTTGTATAATACTTTAGCATTTCACCATTAATGTTTATGCAGAAAACAAGAACCAAGATAGAGAATCTTTGAGAATTGACAACAATTATCCACAAAGAAAGAAACATTTACACAACCATATGCTCCAAGAAAGATGTGTCAATTAAGCTCCAAGGAGTGGAAGCTCCAAAAATCCAACCATAAGTGATAATGAGGAAGAGAAACTCTTTATATAGAGTGTTGCTCAACTATCTTTACAATAAAATAATAATATCTCATGTGAGATCTTTAGATATAGCCTAGGGAGGGATAAAATAATTTTTCCTCCAACTATCTAGTCAAAAATACAATAAAAATGAGGTGGTCAAGCCACATGTACAACAATCCAAGTAAAATAACCCCAAGAAAGAGGGACATATCCATCAATAGGGGAAGAAGGTGAGTCAAATGTCCAACATATGGCCTCCAAGTAGGTATATCCTCAACCATATTCCACAAAGTGTGCAATGAAAGACTCCCAAGTCTCCTCCAAGGTGGATGTGTAGGTCTCCAATGTGACAAACCCCTTACAAATCATGAGAAAACCCCTCAAGTGTGGATGGCTCTTGAAATCAACTCCAAAGAGGCCAAGTGTAAGGTGTTCAAGTTGCAACACCCCTCCTTAAAATATGTCAATCACCCCCTCAAGTCATGGGAGGGCCTAATAAGTCCACATGTGCCAAGTACAAGCCCCGGTGCAATCTCCAAGGTGGACGTCCCCTCAAATTAGGTGACATGTGCCTCAAAATGTGCAAACAAGGTCAGAGATCCAAAATCTAGGACATGGCATGGCATGAGAAGCCCTAGTACATGAAGAATGGCTCAAAATTGTTTTGACCAATGCCTTGGGAATCGTGAACTATCTCAAGATATGTAAATATGCCTTGCGAAATGTGAATTCCCTTGGGAATTGTGAAGTTGCTCAATAACCTAGATGAAGTCAATGTCATGCTCAAACCCTAGGGTGCTTCAACAAAGGGACTATACATCACACGATTAATCAATATGTCATAAAATTCTCAAGCTCATCACAATCCATAAAAATAGGTGATTGCTCTAGACATCCAAGACTCGTAGTGATGAAAATAACTAGAGTAGTGAAGAAACTCATTGGCATTACCCCTATGAAAACTAAGGGATAACGGTGAGCACAAAATGAAAGAGTCGACAAGTTATCAAATGAAGCCGGTAGAATAAAACTTGGGGCCCTAAGGATTAATGGAAAAATTACATATCATGTCATATGTAACATACCCGACCTCTAAATACCCTTTTTAGGGATGGGACATCAATTTTTTGCTCGTTCAAATCATCTCAACTCATCCCTTCAAGGTCTTCATCCTCTTTTTCTCGTATGTATCTTTCTAACAACCGTTACCAGCTCAAATCCGATCCCTGGTTTGCAAGATACGACCTCCCGAAGTTATTCGGGTGTTATTAGTTGGGGTCTTCAGTGTTCGGCATTGAACGCCCCTTTTCTTACCGCACACATACTCTCTGAAGTCCTGAAATATCGCCACATGGCCTTGGCCATTCGGCGATCAGCGTTCGGCGTTTTACGTTGAACGCCCCTTTTTCGGCATTCGGTAATCGACGATCAACGTTGAACATTTTTGACATTCGAAAATCAACGATTGTCGTTGAATGTTTCGGCATTCGACAATCGGCAATCGTCATTGAATGTACCTCTACTATACTACGCCCCAAATATTTCGAACTCTCGAAGTCCCGAAATCCCAAAGTCCTAGTCGCATTACCAACCACGTTGCCAAGTGGGCACGAACCAGAGGCTAACACGCAGCAAGGGCCAGAGGTGACACATGTCCTCATTAAGGTGTGACACGTGTCATTCTCTAATAGGCATAAGGGGTCTATGAATCTTCCATATCTCAGTGACACGTGGCACCTTAGTTGCTGGTCCACGTCACCCTAGATGACGTCAGTGAGCCACGTCAGCTCCAGACATACGACCTTCTATCTTCCTTCAAATCTCATGGTCGAGGTCTTTCCACATAGATCCATAGATCCATGGCTCTTGTTACTTCGCAACTCTGGGCTTCAGAGCTTACCAAATCCTCACATCGTGAATCCCCCAAAGAGCCAAGTCTCTGGACTCTCGGATCTAGCGCCATGTGTCCTCTACCTATCAACTATTGAGATTCACTTTGTCATTCACGACTTCGAGAGTTTTCACACCTTGAAAACTATTGGCCAAGTTCCTCCAGAGTACCAAGTCTCTGGACTATAGGATCTCTTGCCACATAGCCTCTCATCCAATGGCTCTAGTCCAACGAACAACATTTGGCAGGGGACCAAAGGGGGCCACGTGTCGCTCCACGACGTGTTCCCGGTTGGTTGGGAAGTTAAGAGGGGTTCTCAACATAGTCCTTAGATCGACGGTTGAGAGGGATATCGAAGGATCCGAGGATCGACGGCCCACGTCATTTCAGAAGTTCGGCATTTGGCATTCTACATCCCTATATTTTCACATTGATACCATCGAATACCCTAACTTCCAGATAATCGTTGATCTGTGGACATGCATCCCTCTATTTTGAATGGTCCAGATTAACTCTGGAATTTGGGAGTTTCGACTCTAGACCACTCCTATTCTCCCGAAGTGGAACTTCGTCGAAGTACTTAACGCTACCCTTCCTAATTCCGATATAACGGCTACGAGAGATCTCCATTGGATCCCCAAATATACGACCCTCATCAATTTGCAACTCCGGCCTTTGGTTGTTTTCGAGGATCGTGGAGTCATAAGTCCCGAAGTCCCGAAGCCAAAGTAGCTTCACTCCTTTCAGGCTTAGCGAGGGGTTTCCAACCTTGGGTCATATGGGATCATATTGAGGTTCTGGGCTACACTCAGCTCTTAGTCGAGACTTGATTAAGGCCATGGGTATGAGCCCTTGGCCACATGGGTGGATAGTCTGAAGGAAACTCCCTTCTCCCACATAGTTGAACTTGATGTTCCCGCTAAGGTAAACTCAAAAGGTCGATAGGACTTAGACGTTTCAATTAATCCTACACCGACTCTCTTGTGGATTCACATCCCATAACTCTCTAGTGACTAAACGGAGGTAAATCGAAGACCACGTAAATATAGCATTTTACAAAAGCAAATGAGCATTTCTAATAATTGTTCAAACACTGCAAGACTTAACCATAAACACAGACATTCAATCATCGCATCCAATGTATTACACAGAGTATGAAAATACTTATCAGAACTGGAGAATGTGAATCGACTGTTGAAAGGGGTGCATGTTTCCACCCAACCATAGGCACAACTACTCCTGACGGATTTACCACTGGCCACCCCCGAGCTAGACCATGATTCTCTGAGAGATATTCTTTCTCCTTGCTCCATGACAGTCAAGGACGGAGGTTACTCTCCTCCTCCCATAGGAAATTGGCAATCGATTTTCTCTACTCCAAGTAAGGAGGTCTGCACGAGCACTTCTTCAGTCACTTGTCAGCCTCGTTTATCATCTTGTAGCGAAACCCTTTCCATGGCTTCTGATAGCCAAACGAGCTTGCTTCTCAGCTTTTCTCTCAACTCCAGAGTTGAAAAACATGGTTTCTTCTCTTCTCGAGATTGTTTTCTCTACTCTGCTTTCTTGCATATCTCCCTCTATCCCCCGAATTACCTCCTTTATTGCCTTCCTCAGCAAGGTTTTGTGGGTATGAATCCCCAATTCGTGGTCAGGCATGGAAACCTTACAGATGGGTACCCTACCCCATCTCCCCATTAACTCTTGAGGATGGCCTTCCAACTACCAGCCTAACTGGTAATTCATTTCTAGGTCAGAGGACTGTTGAGCAATTACACCCAATAGGTATTGGTTTAGTGAGGGTTATCTCAACCATTCTTGGTTTCCCTCACCATCTCTCTCATAGAATCCATGGTCTATCTTGGAAAACTCCCCCCTTTCAGTAGTTGTGCAACACATATCCAATTTCTATTAATAACAGAAAATTCATACATTGACTCTTTTATACAAAGGTTCGTCAAATCAAACATTCATGCATATTTAGTCTGCCATAGTCTCTTGGCCAGTTATAGTTATATTTACAAACTGGGGGAAACAGGGGTATTACACCATACCTTAGGAAATTATACCAACATTAAGCAAGTACTGTCCTTTTAATAAGACACATTTCGACCACGAGGCAACCCAACTTTCCAAGCCTAGCCATAAACACAATGGGACTCCTCCTCTTCACTCACATACTCAATGTGTCACAATTTCGTGGTAATGAAGACACAAGTGGTTTAAGTCTTGGTGAAGGTGGAATAATGGTGGAGGTTTGTGGGTAATGTGGAAGGGTGTGTCAGTTTCTCGTCGTGAAGTGGTCAACCAATTCAAGGCGAGGTTTTGATTTCAAGTTGGTACATATGGAATTCCTCACCTGTTTGTTTCTTGTACTTTGGTTTGAATTTATGTCAGCTTTATTTGTTTGGTGTTTGGTTTATTTCGGCATTGAATCTTGTTGGGATAGTGCGCCTCCCTTTCTTTGGTTCCCTGATGTGTTGTTGGACACATATTTTGTCAAGTCTTTGTGTTATGGTATGTGAATTGGTCATGGTGGTCTCTAGTCTTATCATATTGTGTAGAGCTTTGTCTCTCTTGAGGACTCTATGAGTCCACAACATCTTTCTTGTCCCTCCTGTTGGTGTGAGGCTTCACTTTCATAGACTTTGTTTGAATTTCTTGTTAGAGTCACGGAATAACGAGAAAAACAAGAAATGCAGAGAAATTTGCAAGTTCACGAGGAGATGATTAAGGAGAACAAGTCCACAATTTGCACAATATCAGTTAAGGTCAAAGATAATGAGCAACAAGTTGTCTCCTAGGTTGTTTCTATTATGGGGTTCTTGGTACAAGTGAAACAATAGATAACCAACTTGGAAACAAAATGTGCATAGTGAAGGAATCTGGTTGTATAGCTTAGTAAGAATGTAAATTTAGGGGCTTCCAACCAAATGATACCTGAGACTTCAGAGCAAGGAAATTTTAAAGATGAAGACATTGTCCATCGGATTTTTGAAGCCATGGCAATCGATGAACAAGAGTAAAAACTCCTTGACCAGGGACTAGATGAAGATGCTAGTTGCAATATCTTTTAATTAGTTCATGTTTTTTAGAGTAAGCTACAATTTGGGTAGTTTCTATAGAGTCTATAATACACCTATAGTAGCAACAGTATTAGGAAATTTTGCTATCAAACAATTATAAACATTGTATTTTGGTTTGGATTGTTTTTTTTATTAATATAAATGTTTCTTAGTTTCGGTTTTAAAAAAAATAATTTTGCTATCAAACAATTATAAACATTGTATTTTGGTTTGGATTGTTTTTTTTATTAATATAAATGTTTCTTAGTTTCGGTTTTAAAAAAAATATTTAGATTTATATTTGGTTTTCTCAATCATAAAATTTTGAGGTATCCTATAATCATATTTATTTGAACTGAAATAGGTATATTTTGTTGACCTCTTTACTTTTTACAACATATAAGTAAAAGTATTACTTGTAATTACAATAATAATGACTAATTTTTTAAAGGAATTCTTCCCACCTACTTTATTAGAATTAAAAAATAAACAAACTCAACTTTTCTCATAAATTTATTTTTTTCCCATAAGACAAAGTTTCACTCTAATCCATGTTTGAAATTTCAATTATATAAATCTTTTAAAAATTAAAAAAAACGACAAAGTTTCCATCAATCTAGTAATTGCAATTATCGCTAACTCATGTTATGATTATTATTTTTTTCTTCACACTCAAATGTTTTTTTTTTAATTGTTGATGAAGAAGAGTGTTGCTTTTAATCGAGCGCTCGAATTTTAACATTTCAGACTTGTTTCGGTACACGTAGATTCTAATCGTATTAAATTTGATATATTTTCTTCAAAATTTCAGTAAACGACGCCTTAATCCCCTCAGATATGGTTTTCTAGACATTCTTTAATCAGATTTTAGAAAAGAATTAATATATTATTTTGAATGAATTACTTAGAACATTGTTGAGAATAGAATTAATATATATATACATGAGAATTAATAAATTCGAATATGTTTATACCATGAAGGTTAGAGTGGATGTGGATGGATGTTAGGTTAAAACATAACTATAATTCAAATATACTTTGGGTGTTGAATAATATTGGTGTTGAATAATATTGTTATAAAAATAGATTTTTTTTTTAAGTAAAAAAGGTTGGTTCTTGCTATATTATATTAACAAAAAGAGATACAGTAGTACTGAGATCACCAAGTGTGTCACAATTTTACCAGAAACCAGCACAACTTGGAGCCTATATGTTTCATCTAGAAGAAGGTTGTTTCGCCATCTGTCCTGCCCGAGGGAAACCAAGACAGATGGCCATGCATGGTCTTTAAACTGTTTGAGGTGGTACAGAGAGCTTTTAGAAGCCTGAACATGACTCTGAACGATAAAAACTAAAGCAAAAAGAAGCCTCAGCATGGCGATAAGCATAAGAGAAAACCAAACTAAAAATTAACTAGACCAAATACCCGGTGGCCCTGTCGGCCTCGTCCTCATGCTGCATTTCTCTAGCCTGCATTACGAACGGTTGGGCGCACGTTGGGCATTTTTGCTTCGTTGGGGCGTTGGAGTACGCGTCGTATAGCATATCCATATGTTGTCTCATTAGGAGGACCCTATGTTCCTAGTCTACCATCTGTCCCCTTAATTCGAACACTAATTCCAAGTGCGTTGGATGGAGGAAGGGTGGCGGGACACCAATCTGTTCATGCATGGCTCTGGTGGAAGGTGGCATTGGGGTTTCGTCACCCTCTCCTGGAGTGACCTTTGTCTCAATTTTCTCTGCCTCCTCTGGAGCTACGTCGCCATCTTCCTTGTCCTTGGCTCTTGTGTCTTTCTAATGCTCACCTTCAGTAATGGCCCCTTGCGATACCAATTCCTCATAAGGTACTTCCTCGATGTAACAAGTGGGTAATTCCTCACAATGCCCCTCTGCCATGCTGCCCCTTGCTTGATTTTCAAGGGCAGTCGGAGAGTTTATTTCCCGAAAAGTTCTGAGCGTCTGAGTGTGCTCCTCCGTCGAAAACTCCTCTGCATAAACCTTGGGGGGAAGGTTGTCCGCCTTTTCTCTTTGATGCAGAATGGTGCGGGCTAGCGAGAGCACTTGCTCCATTTGTTGTCTCCTCTGTCGTTGAGCAACGTGGGTATACCAAGCCGAACCACGACGAGGTTTACCTCTCTCCCTAGGCATCTTAGTGAAGGAGAGGATATCAAAACCGCACAGAGTGGAGAGAAGAATGCACCAGAGCTCACAAATGGTGGAAAGATGCAGAGCAAGGGTGAGTTGAATGTGATCACGCCTCATCGCATTCAAATTCTTAGGGAACGACGGGACATATCTCCCCATTAACTCTTCCATAGTAAATGTTTGCAGGGCCGACCCTTTCCCGCATGGGAGAGGTCGCTTATCCGGAGGTCGACAGTAATGTCTATCTCCCATTGTTAATATTGAATAGATGGGGAGCGGCCTACCTCATTTAAGGTGAGGCCAAGCACTGTGTTAGGTGTTTGAGATATGCGTCGTGTCACCCCATCCAGGGGTTATAAAAATAGATTATTAAGGCAAGTGTTAATTGAGTTTAGTTTGGGTGGTTGGGAGGAATGTTGTTATCCTTTTCACCTGGGTTTAATTCCCGCAAGTGATATGTTGAACTCTTAATGAGTATATTGTTGTAATGGCTTTGAGCCTTGTTGTTGACTAGCCTTGTGCCCTAAAGATTCTAAGGTTTACCCTAGGTAACATCCTGAAAATAAGGGGAAGTACTCGAGGGTTTTCCTGGGCTTTGTAACTTGGAAAAAGAAAAAGAAAAAAAAAAAGATTATTAAGGTAAGTATAGTTAATTTGCTAGTGTATTTGGTATGCATGTCTGTAAGATGTGTAGGTAAGAGAGAGAAAATGAGGTTTGTTCAATTCATTTAAATACGAAAGTTGCAACACTTAATTTATGAAGTGAGTTAATAAGTGGATAACCTCAATTTTTTTAGTGATTAGTTTTTTTTCTTTTGAATGAGGCAAATTTCTTCTCTTTTTTAAATTCTAATGATCTAGATCTTCTTAAAAATGGGCTAAAACCCTTAAAAGCAAAGTTCTATGGTCAAATTTTCCATTGATCAGGTGAAACTATAACTTCTGACAAAATTCTTATCGGATTTGAGGAAGAATTTTGACTAAAAATGGTTGAGTTTGTCTACTTATTAACTTACTATGCTAATTCATTAGACATTTGGACTTGTCTAAAACATGTGAATTCTTTGCCTTTTGATATGTGCAAACCTTAAGAATAATAGACACATAAAGTGTTTCCACAACAAATGTATAACATGCCTTTCGGAAAACACATGGGTCTTATGGGTTTTCTTAAAATGGACTAAAACCCCTAAGGACGAAGTTCCATTGTCAAAGTTCCATCAATCATGTAGAATTATAACTTTTGGTAAAATTCCTGCCAAATTTGGGAAAGAATTTCAACTGGAAAATGGTTGAGTTTATCCACTTATTAACTTACTTTCTTAATTCATTAGACATTTGAATACATCTAAAACATGTGATTTATTGGCATTCTAATATGTGTAAATCTTAAGAATAAGAGGCATGTGAAGTTTTCCCACAACAAATGCATAACGAGCCTTTAAGAAGACATCCGAAATAAATCGGGTATAAAGCTATTTTTTTGTTTGGAGCCATCTAATCTTATAGCAAACTTCCCTCTATTTGTCATAATCCGATGAAACAAAAAGTTAGAGTTCGCATTGATTCGAAACTCTAATTGATTTTTTTGACACTCTGGGTCGATTCAAAATTGGGCAAAACCTTTGAAGGCATTGTTCCACCATGAATGAGCCTTGGATCATGGTAGAGCTATGCTCATACCTAAAATTTATGTTAGATTCTTATTCGGTTTGTGATCAGAAAGAGAGTTTATTTTTTACAAGATTAACTTATTTATTTTTGTTTTTATTTCACCTTCAAATATTGTCAACATCACCATTAAACATTTTCAAGCAATGGTTGATATTAATTTTTATTGAACATCTCGACAAGAGAACATTACTATGTTCAATGATTCAACGAATTAAATGTTGATAACAATTAATAGTGTCATTGATGCATGCTCTTATAATTACACAAGTATTTGGATATGGAGTGAGTTAAAAAGTGGACAAGCTCAACTTTTTTGGCAAATCTATTTTTTCCGCAATACAAATTTCTATCCTAATCCATTCATTTTTTTTAAATGTCAATGATTTAGGTCTTCTTAAAATGGAGTACAACTCTTAAGAATAAAGTTCATCAACCATGTGCAACTTTAATTTTCAATAAAATTCCTATTAAATTTGAAAAATAATTAAATTTATTCGTTTTTTTATTTACTCCATTTATATATTTCTATAATAAATATATCAACAAAACATTAGTTGTTTTATTCATTTAGTTTAAACTATATAACACAAACAAACAAACAAAAAAATTAAATACAAATTATATGTTGATTTTTTAAAACTCCTTTCTATCATAGACATATGTTAGTGCCATATCCTTTGTTGGAGTTTAGGCTTAACTATGATTTGAGAGTAGCTAGATTTTTCTTCGTTTTATACTTATTTTAATAATAATTATTATTAAGTCACTATTTGGAATAGGCTTAACTATGATTTGAGAGTAGTTAGATTTTTCTTCGTTTTATACTTCTTTTAATAATTATTATTATTAAGTCACCCTTTGGAATCTCTTTACTTCTATTGCTTCTTCTTTAAATAATAACTTTTATTATATAGTCAATCTTTGGAATCTCTTTACTTCTACTTTTAATTGTGGCACTCATTATTATAGCCACTACATGGCATATTTATTGTTTTTGGCAAACTACTTTTCTTCGTATTACATATATGTGAACCATGGAGACATAACTCCTACATGAGTGAGCTCCACTAAGAGGAGATCGAGTTCGGGAAGATATGAAAGGTTGGTCCCTCAGTGAGAGTATAACAATTAACTTATCTAATATATATCCTCTCGGTTTCTCTCAATGTGTGAAATAAAGAGTTGTACCTTATGGTAAGGTTAAGGTTAATTTTCTCACAATGACAATATTGTTATTATATATGTAATTATGCTTTAGTATTGTTTTATGTGTATATGGGTTTTATAATATTGTTATTCGTTTCTAATAAATACATTGCATAAGTGAGTTTTATTAAGAGTGAAGTAAAGAAGATTGTGGATTTTGATTTCATCAATGTTGGAGAAATTGTAGATTTTATTTTCACTCTAAATATTACTAACAATTTTATGAAAATGTTAGGTAAAGAGAGGAAGATTATACATTGTATCTAGATGCTTTTTTTACCATCCAACACTACTAATAAGGTTTTTTTATTTCATGAATCACTCACAAAGCTAGCTTTAATCTATAACAACAAAACAATATAGAATTCATATGAAACTATAAATAGCAACAAAAATAACATTGTATATTTTGAATTCACTCATTAACCATTAAATTCATGATATCACACAATAGTTTAATATCAAAAACATTCCATACACACGATTATGATTACTTCTTTGTAATTAAATCAATGTCCACCAAACTAGTCACTAAGGAGCAATTTTCCACCCAGCTGTGGGAATCAGCTAAGGATTCCACCCCCAAGCCAAACCATGATACCACTAGGGTGAAGAAAGATCCTTTGTGGCCCTAATCTCACTCAACCCAACTTGTTATTCTCATGACAAGCCATTTGTTCACTACAGAGCTCTCCAAACCCTCATCCAACCATTAGATTAGTGTGTCACTCTCTTTGACTACGCCACACAATGCAAATAAGACTTACTCTTTCATTGCTCAACAAACCCTTAGAGTACTCTTCCCTTCCATTGCTCTTCAATATGTGTAGAAAGAGTTCAATCTGATTTCTGCCTTTTGGGAACAACCTGGGACATAATACACTTGGCCTCAAAATAGTTAATGAGCAGTAGTTAGAGGGTCACATGTCCATAAGTTTTTCTTCAACTGCTATGGACATTTAGACCATGGTCTATCTCTCAAACCATCCCATTCTCTTTCTAATTTTTGGTAGCAAGATTCCTCAACTTCTTTGGACTCTTACCAGCCATAAGTAGATGGGAAACAATTGATAATTTCATCCATAACAACCATAACAAACAAGGGAAAACATCCCCATAACATGGGATCTTGTCTCCTTCCATGACCACGAATAGTTGAATAATAGAATGATAGAAATTGCATGGAAAAGACAATGGGGGACCTTTTCTTGCATGAGACTTGCTCTCTTCTCAAGGATATAACATTTGGACTTAGTACATACACACATGTCAAAGATTAATGAGACAACTTGTAATGAAGCACAGACCAGGAAGGGCACTGCTTCCAAAGGAAAATGACAAGGTCAAATAATCCAACAACCCCCTTTCCTCTTCCTCATTTGTCATATCATATTCCCCTTGTTGCTCCCTCAATGCAATCATTTTGGTGGATTCATAGTATGATGTATTTTTCTTATTAATAAATAATTTACACATACATGATCATATCATGAAAAATATACCTACCACATTGTAAATCGAGCCCACCACTAAGACTCTTATACATTCACTAGCAAGCCTTGGCCTTGAGCTCTGTAGTAAGAATATTTACAATGCATTTCATATATTTACAACACGAGATCATTATATCTCAACCCATTTAACTTAATTCCTATCACATAAACTACCTCACACAATACTACATGATTTATTAAATATTATATTCCATGAGTTAAAACCGAGATATTACAAATTTGTCTCTAAAAAGACACTATGCAATGAAAATGGCAATGGGTCAAATCCATATTACGTTTAACAAAGAGTATTTTCAAAAAAAGAGTGTTTCTAAAGATGTGAATAATAATTAAACATTTATAACGAAAAAGGAAATGCACAATTGCACTGGATTGCTATTAAAATGGTAGAAACTCCATCTCCACACTTAACCATGAACTTGAGTTTGTGCTATCAAGAAAGTTTACTATAAATTTATGCTTCGCATATCATCCACTAATTATAGTTATGTTGATTCATTTTACATGTGATGTTAAATGACATGTTCAAGGATTTGTTAGTTACTCTGAATGAGGTTCTATTCTAGATTGTAATTGCATGATTGTTTGTTGATGAGAAAAATGGCATTGATTTTCTTATTTATAAGTTTATTTTGGAAATTTTGATAGTATGTATTTGTATTTTATATGATTTTTTTTATATGAAGTTAAATTACAATTAGAGTTAGTATATTGTTTCATGTATGGGGTTAAGGTTAGATTTTTATTTTTTTATTTTTTTTTATTTTTTATTTTTATTTTTTTGTTGTGTCTGGAGGAATCAATAACTAGTTGGGCACGTGCTCGTGTTACACGTGGCCGTGTTATCCAACCGCTACCACTATAACCTCCAGGTGTGCCCACGATGCCCCTTACGCGGCACACAAGGTAAGTCGAGGGGAATTGAACTCGAAACCTCATGGAACTTCATTTTCACGGCACTTGCCAATTGAGCTGCCCCCCGGGGGCTGGGTTAAGGTTAGATATTACTTATAAGTACATGACCTTTTTATAAGATCCTCAATGATGATCTCTAGGATATTATTACAATTGCATAGTTGTAACATAACATTGATTTGTTTATTTATAAGTTTATTTTATTCACTTTTGAAATCTCAATAGTATGCATTTATATTTTACATGATCTTTTTTAGTATGAAGTTAAATTATAACTGGGATCAACATATGGTTTCATGTTAGTGGTTAAGGCTAGATACTACTTGCAAGCATTTGACATTTTTATAAGAGCCTCAACAATTATTTATATAGGATATTGGCTTACTTGCAAATATTATTTAGGCTTAAACCATCATTTATGGTCCTGGAGTATGACCTTAAATAGCTTCTAATTTGCTAAGAGCTTGTCTTCCTCAAATTTAAGGAAATAGGTATTGACATCCTCCCTAGGGGTGTAATGGGAAGCCAAAGGGCCCATTAGAGTAATAACAATGGAAGTCATTCAATGTAAGGTGGACTAGTTCTTCTATGTTTGTTATTATTAAACAAGTGCCACTGCAACAACTATGTCCCTGCTTAGATGCCCTTTGCAGACTGATAACCTACCGGCGTGAAGGCGAACAAAATTCTTAAGTGACGAAACTTGCATGTCTATCGGGTCAGAAAAGGAAGATTAATGTTTTGGTGAAGTCACAGTCAAGTGGCCCAAACTCTCTGATCTCTTGGTGACCTCATACTCACGTGAGTCTACCAGATTGGCCTCTCTCTTTTGTTTAAGTGTGTTTCAAGTGAAGATCGATCTCTCTGATTACTTGGTAACCCCGGTGGGACCGATGTGCAGTTAAGAATATTAATCATGGTGGTTTGAAAAACCCTTGGGACACTTGGATTATACAGACTTAGTGATCCAGGTGGATATCGGTGACCACCCACATATTCCACGGGCTTGAAAAAGAGTTTTCCATCTTGGCAGTTTTTCGGGTTCCAAACTTTCGAGGTCGTTTTGAGGCCCTAAATGACGTTTTTTGGGGATTTGGGGTCCAGGCAATTGTTTAAGATACTAGCCTGGACTAGTCGAAAATCATTCTTCTCAGTTAGAACTTTCCAACGTTGTATCGAGCGCCCTAAACAGAGATCGTATGAAAAAGTTACGCCCTCGGGAAGTTGACATATCAACTACCCCCATCGAAGCCTGCAAACCTTTTGGATTTTCATCTTTCAGGGTTAGGGTTTTGGATTTTTCTTATGTTAAAAAATACTTTGGAGCCTCATTGTACAATCATATTATTGCAAATGCGAGTAGCCGTCACATCTCTTCTCAGAGATAAGTTGCCACCATTCTAGCGAGTCTTTCACTCTGTATTTTTACAGTCTCTGTACATTTATTTCATTAATAGAAATCGTGTATTACTGTATCTATGTGTTTATGGTTGCATCTCTGATACATTTATGTTATATCATTGGATATCCACGATATCTCTGTGCATTTCTTTATTATATCTCTGCTCTCATTTTGTGCCGAAAATAATCTGGATCAGTGGTATCAGAGCAGGTTGCTCTTGATCATTTTTTTCAGTGCATGTCCCCGACGAGGTCTGAGTATAGCAAGTTGAGTCTTGAGCTTGTCTCTCTTGAATACAATCACTCTCGCAAGCCCAAGAAACCCTCCATGGCGGAAGAAAAGAAAAACGACGGAGCAGACGATCCTATCAATCTGTTGCTTGAGCAAGCTCTCACGCGACAGAGGGACGAAATGATGGAGAATTTTTCCCACATCCTTCAACGCCTGTCGATA
>JASDQU010106645.1:28510-41909 GCA_032191745.1 Picea mariana | reverse complement strand
GTATGCTTGCATATGAAAATGTTGCTCCACCCTTCCAGTTTGAACATAGTTTTCATTTGGGCCACAAAGAATACTAATAAAATAAAATAATATGAAAATTGTTTAAGTAAATATCAACAAATTATCTTTTAACTTGAACCTGATTTTGTCAAGATCCAGGTATATTACCTAGCTGCCAATGTTTTCCCCGCCTTTCCATACTTTCTCGATTTCCCTGCCATCTTCGCACACTTTCCCAATGAAAATTGACTACGCTTTTATTATCTTTGAAAAGATTGGCGTTAATGAGGGAAAGTTGGACGACATCTCCCATTAAAATGCATTAAACAAACATTTACGGTAGATTATATTACCATCCTCCAGTGTTGATTCTAAATACTATGACATAATTAATGCCACATGTAGCAATATAAACAAATCTTCATCAAAACATTATTTTTTCTCACAGGCACCCCACGTGCATCCCAGTCGCCTAAAGCAAGCCATGTTTGGATCCATCAGCTAAACCTCCCTATTATCAAATTGGTAGAGGTCAATATTATGGCATCTGATTTTTATTTTTTTTAGGTATATGGATCTTTAGCTCGGAAAATTTGTTATTTACTTTAACTTTTTGAAAGAATTGTACCCTGCCTTTCCATACTTACTGGATTGTTGAGCTCTTGTTTTCATAGATTCACGGGTTCTCGGGCTTCCAGGTACACAAAAGTTTCGAAACAGTTTTCACTGTCGTCCATCCTCGCAAACTTTGTGCTCTTCCCAATGCACGTTAATTATTCCTTTATTAGTCACAACTCACCAAACACATCGAAAAGATTGGCATTAAAAGGCGAAAAGGTCAAGGACATCTCCCATTAAAACACATTGAACCAAGATTTACTGGATATTATATTATGATGTTGCAGCGTCCATTTTAAATACTATGAGGAGCGAAGGAATGTTTCCATCACCTTATGGTTGCAGCTCGACAACATTTCTGTGGAGATACCCTAAATATTTTCGGGCGCAAGTACCGGATTTTTCACTGGTCCATAGATTATGAGTACTACTCGTCCCTTTCTATCCAAAAGAAATTTATATCGACATCTAGAATTGCAGCGGCAGATTGTGTCCCCGAATTTTTTTACTTTAAGGAGTTGGTCATGTGCTACACTGAGAACTATATTCCGAACCAACGAATTATCCAGATGGGAAACCGTTCCCAAGTCTCCCTATCGCCTCAAGTATTTAGAAAGATGTTAACACTTCCTGACCCAACCCCTACTTTCAAGGGCAAAAATTGCAGATAGTTCTTAAAGAAGCATGGTAATGCATTGGACCTCTTGCCGAAGTTGTTACAGAACCCAGCGGGCGCTCCCCGAGACATGGCCATATTATAGGTTAGTGCATTTAAAAACCTTTTTCGAAAAATTGCATGGATTTTCACGAGGATAACGAGACAAGAAAGTGCAACCAATATCTCTCGGATGATTCTGTATATTTTATATTTTACGGTCAAGGAAGAAGACATCTTCCATTGAGGCATGTTGATTTCCATTGAAATCTCTTCCCAGTTATTGCAATACAGAAGGCAGAAGAAATTCTTTATGTCATCTTATTTAATTTTCGTCGTGGTGAATTGCTATCCATTCCCTGGACTGTCTATGTGTAAGAAGTTGAACTGTCAATTTGACCCAGTAACATTCTTGTACCAGATATTATGGATACACTAAGCTTGCCACCATTTTTATAAAGTCCTTAATGATTTTGTTTCAGTTTTTAAAGCATTGATATTTGGAAAGTATTTTCCCCGTTTGTCTAGCCAACTCACAATCTTCCTAGATAGGAAGGGAACAGTAGAAGAAATGGAGAACTATAATGTTATAATGATTTTTGGGTCTAAACAAAATCCTTTCTTTCTTCCATGTCACATATCTGGTACAATGTTTTTTGCTGGAATAACAAGGCAGTACATCTACTGGTTGCTTTTTTCCCATGAAAAAATAAAAAGTCAGTTCATCTCTCTACCTTGTAAGGTCGGGGATTTCATGGTCAGGAACCACTTCAACAATTCTTTCACTGACACTATCCTGAATGAGCTCGGTGCCAGTACCAATGACTCGCATAAGCAAAAATGAAAAGGCTCGGGTGAAAAAAGTTCCCAATCCCCGACCACCACCCCCAAGACCATAGCATATTGGAGCAGTACTCCAACAACCTACCCAAGTAACAAAGTCACACACAGTTCTTTGAGTGGAGGAGGAGATAAGAACCCTCCCTCCGACAAAATTGAAAGTTGTCACAAACTTCCCATGAGCAAAAACCGGAAAACAATAGTCCAAGAACAAGAGGGACCGACAAAAGAAATTGATATCCACGATATCTCCCTCGAAGATATGGAACTATAAATTGACATTGACAAAATGTTCCCCGATGACGACCAGCTAGAGAGTACTGCTCCACACAATCCTAGGATGGAAATAATTGGCATAGATACATTGGACGAAGAAGAGTCTTTTGCACTTCAGAGCATTGTTTTTTATAGCAAATCCAAAAAATTGATTATTGAAAAGAGAGATGTAAAGAATAAGAAAGGAAAATCTTGTTCAAATATCAACCTATGCAAAATGTGCCCTTCCCAGATCTACAAGATACACTGAGCAATTGGAGACGCTCTAGACAACTCTATTAGCAGACTTGAAACGGAAAACGTCATGTTAAAGGAGCGAATTAAAGAATTGGAGGCAACTATAATGCCTCGTCCAATGTTTGTTGTTCCTTTGGCAATGGTCGGGCCCATCGAACCTGCGGAAAAGTTAAAAGGATCAGTAAACCTTCTCACATCGGCCCCAGGCTATGTGGAAAAGAATATAAACAAAAGAATGGAATTAATAACAGAAGCTTGGGAGATCTCAAAGAATATGGTCTCTTTTGGACAAGAGCGCATGCTTTTCATGAGTATCTGCAAGTAGATCTCAATAACGAGCAAGGTTTCTACCTCGATGCAGTTTTATCATTTGGTGTTAAAGTTACTGGTATGACAGAATTCAGAAGAAGACAGGAGGATCTCCCTTCCTTGGATCAAATAGACCAGTTAAACGCATGTTGGAAAGAAAAGGTAAAGAACCTGAATGGTATCGTTCAAGCATGTAGCCAAACGATATCTAGAAGAGTCAAACTATTCAAGAAGCTAAATGAGATAGATCTAGCTGCTAACACCAATGAAGTCCAGGACCCGGAATTGATACTCAACTCGTTGTTTTTAACCAAGCAATCATTTGATGATCAAGTTCATATCTATAAAAGAATGTCATTTGAAAATTTCTATGGCATTCTTGAATATGGTGAAGATGACGGGAAAACCTGGCTAGTCGGTTATGCGATTAAAAACCAAGATATTCAAGAAGCATTGCACAACCTGTCTATTGATCTAAGGGACTTGGAAAGTGAATTGCTCAATATAAAAAACTGGCATGAAATCAATGTGGCGCCCATGAGGAGCTACATCAAAGAACGGTTCAAAAAGACTATCGACCAAACTACCAATGAAGGTCAAAGCCGAGGAAATCCATAAAAGGACATCAGTGAGAAAATTACAAGGCATGGGACACCATCATAGTAAGTTGATACTGATCACATTCTTCTTTCTTCATACACTTACCCTAACAAATCTTTAACCGAGTACTGGCAATTTTCTCTTTCTTCTTGCCAGGTCTTGTTGTTTTCCATCATCGACTTTCTTCTTTCTACAAACTTCATTCTTGTACATCTTTGCTTTGTAGTCTGTGACAGTCCCAATCCCATTCATTTTTCCAAACACATTTTTATTTCATAGAATATTTACTGAACTATATATTTTTTTACAAATTCTAAGACACCTATTTCTGGGAAATATTCTCAAATGTATTTTGTGACACAATTTATCTGAATATAAATATTTGAGTTTGTTCTATGGTGATCTTCAATGTTTGGTGTTTTTATTTGAAATTTGTATTTCTTCTTAAAATTAACTCATTTCCCTGTACATGTTCATGTTCTATATTGTGCATATATTGCAACTTCCTATATTTCATAATATTCTTCGATATACAAAATGAAAATTCATATATTTTTTTCTCTATTGCTTGTGGGTTTGAGCAAAAATTGCGAGCCCAAAACACCATTCAAATTCGAACATGGTTTACATTTGGACCACAAATAATCTATTAAGATACATTAATATGAATACATTTTAAATAAATATAAACAAAATCCCTTTAAACTTGAACCTGACTTTCTCAGGCTCATGGATTGCCCGCGGGTTGATTGGTTAGCGGACTGCTAGATCCTCATCTCCTTATATATCTTCACATGAGAAGCCTGACCGACCACCATCGCTTTAAACACTTAGCCAATTACCTCACCGCGGCGTCCCAACTTAGTCCTGTCGAATTCTTATGCCTCGTGTTCCATGATATACATTTTGCACTCAACAATTTTGTGATACACTTTTTGCAGCTAGCACTTCTGTCATTTACAAATCAACCCCGGACCACTGGAACTCGCAAGCTTCACTATACCCGGGTTCACAAATTTCAAAACATTTACCGTTCCCATTCTCTTCAATCCCCACCACATTCCTGCCATCCTCAATGCACATTCATTATGCTTTTACTAGCGACAACTCAGTACACAGGTTCACTTATTGGCATTAACAAGCAAAAAATATATTCAACAATGATTTACGGGAGCCCGACCAACCCCCGGTTTGGCAATATTATAAATCTTGCACCCAAAACTTTCGTCATCTACAGTTCCGCCATATACATTTTGCACCCAAAACTTCAGTCGTCTACAATTCATCCACAAATTCGAACATGGTTTACATTTGGACCACAAATAATCTATTAATATACATTAATATGTATACATTTTAAATAAATATAGACAAAATCTCTTTAAACTTGAACCTCACTTTCTCCAGCTCCTGGATTGGTTGCGAGTTCCCGGGTTATCTCATCTCCATCTATATCATCACATCACCAACCCGACCGACCTTCATCCCTTTCAACACTTAGCCAATTATCTCACCGTCGGGCCCCGACTTAACGCTATCAAATTCTTATGCCCCCTGTTCCATGATATACATCTTGCACACAACACTTTCGTGATATACATCTTGCACACAGCACTTCCGTGATATACATTTTACACCCAACACTTCTGTGATTTACAATTCAACCTCAGACTCCTAAAATTCATTGTTCACAATCATCTCCATCTATAGCATCACATCATCAACCTGACCAACCGTTGTCCCTTTCAACACTTAGCCAATTATCTCACCGTCGAGCCATGACTTAACGCTATCGAATTCTTATGCCCCTTGTTCCGTGATATACATCTTTCACACAACACTTTCGTGATATACATCTTGCACACAACATTTCTGTGATATACATTTTACAACCAACACTTCTGTGATTTACAATTTGACCTCGGACTCCTGGAATTCGTTGTTCACAAAAGTTTCAAACCATTTATCACTCTCTTCAATCCCTGCAACATTCCCTCCCTTCCCAACTGCACACTCATTATGATTTTACTAGGACAACTCAGCACATAGGTTCACTATTGAACCACGATTTACAGTAGTCCGACCAACTGTCATTGCTTTTCATACCTAGCCAATTCTATGGTCGTCTGTCTCTGGGTTGGGGCAACTAAACTCTAATTCCACGTGTTCCATGATATACATCTTCCAACATTATTGCGAACATTATTGCGGCAACATTCACTATACCCGGTTCCACAAAGATTTCAACCATTTATCGCTCTGTTCAACTACCGCCACATTCTCGTCCTTCCTAATGCACATTCATTATGCTTTTACTAGCAACAACTCAGCACATAAGTCCTCTTATTGCCATTTATAAGGAAAAAACGCATTCAACATGTTAGTTCTCTTATTGGCATTTATAAGCAAAAAATGCATTCAACGGCTATTTACAGGAGTCCGACCGACCCCCGGGTTGGCGCTATTATAAATCTTGCACCCAAAACTTTCGTCATCTACAAGTCCGCGATATACATCTTGCACCCAAAACGTTTGTGGTCTACAATTCATCCTCATATTGAAACGTGGTTTACATTTGGACCACAAATAATGTATTAACATACATTAATATAAATACAATTTAAATAAATATAGACAAAATCTCTTTAAAATTGAACTTGACTTTCTCTAACTCGTGGATTGGTCTTATATCATCACATCATGAGCCCAACTGACCGCAGTCCCTTTCAACACTTAGCCAATTATCTCTTTGTAGGGTCGCGACTTAGCGCTATCGAATTCTTATGCCCCCTGTTCCGTGATATACATGTTGCACACAACACTTCCGTGATCTACATTTTGCACCAAACACATCCGTCATTTACAATTCGACCTCGGTTCAAAAAACATTCAAACCATTTATCACTCTCTTCTCTCCCCGCCACATTCCCACCCTTCCCAATGCGCATTCGTTATGCTTTTACTATCGACAACTCAGCATACAGGATCTCTTCAACCCCTCGCCACATTCCCGAGCTTCCCAATGCACATTCATTATGCTTTTACTATTGACAACTCGCCACACAGGTTCGCTTATTGGCATTAACAAGCAAGAAACACATTCAACTGCGATTTATGGGAGTCTGACCCATTGTCGTTGCTTTTCATACCTAGTTGTCGGGTTGTCGTAACCGAACTTTCCTTACCCTGTGATATACATCTTGCACCCAAAACTTTGGTGATCTACAATTCCATAGTTATCCAACTTTATAGCCGCCAATCACCGAGTTGGTGCTATTATAAATCTTGCACCCACAACTTCCGCCATCTACAATTCCGTGAAATGCACATTAATTATTAAATTACGATTCAATGTAATTTCAATATACTTTTTCATATTTACAATTTTCTTTATCATTTCATTTCTAAAAAACAATTGAACATAACTTTTTAATATTTTTTAAACATCTATTCTAATTACCCTTTACTTACCATACTGTTAATTTATGTTTTTTTAACAATATTACTCGACTCTCCCCATTTTCCAAAAATCACCTTATAAGCTACTTGGAAGGGACTACGCTGCCACGCAGCACTTGTTTTTATATGGGTTTCATAATATTGTTATTCCTCTCTAATAAATACATTGCATAAGTGAGTTTTATTAAGAGTGAATTTCATTAAGAGTGAAGTAAAGAAGATTGTGGATTTTGATTTCATCAAAGTTGGAGAAATTGTAGCTTCCATCTTCACTCTAAGTATTACTAACAACTTTATGAAAATGCTAGGTAAAGGGAGGAAGATTATACATTGTATCTAGATGCCCTTTTTTGACCATCCAACACTACCAATAAGATTTTTTGATTTCATGAATCACCCACGAAGCTAACTTTAATCTATAACAACAAAACAATATAGAATTCATATGAAACTATAAATAGAAACATAAATAACATTGCATATTTTGAATTCACTCATTAACCATTAAATTCATGATATCACACAATAGTTTAATATAAAAAACATTCCATACACATGATTATGATTACTTCTTTGTAATTAAATCCATGTCCACCAAACTAATCATTAAGGAGTGATTTTCCACCCAGCTGTAGGAATCAGCGAAGGATTCCACCTCCAAGCCAACCATGATACCACTAGGGTGAAGAAATCTCCTTTGCGGCCCTAATCTCACTCAACCCAACCTGTTATTCTCATGATAAGCCATTTTCTCACTATAGAGCTCTCCAGACCCTCATCCAACCATTAGATTAGTGTGTTACTCTCTTTGACTACGCCACACAATGCAAATAAGACTTACTCTTTCATTGCTCAACAATCCCTTAGAGTACTCTTCCTTTCCATTGCTCTTCAATATGCGTAGAAAGAGTTCAATCCGATGTCTACCTTTTGGGAACAACATGGGACATAATACACTTGGCCTCAAAATAGTTAGTGAGCAGTAGTTAGAGGGTCACAGATCCATAATTTTTTCTTCAACTGCTATGGACATTCCAACCATGGTCTGTCTCTCAAACCATCCCATTCTCTTTCTAATTTTTAGTAGAAAGATTCCCCAACTTCTCTGGACTCTTACCAGCCATAAGTAGATGGGAAACTATTGCTAGCCATAACAACCATAACAAACAAGGGAAAACATCCCCATAACATGGGATCTTGTCTCCTTCCATGACCACAAATAGTTGAATAATAGAATGATAGAAATTGCATGGAAAAGACAATGGGAGACCTTTTCTTGTATGAGACGTGCTCTCTTCCCAAGTATATAACATTTGTACTTAGTACATACATACATGTCAAAGATTAATGAGACAACTTGTAATGAAGCACAGATCAGGAAGGGCACTACTTCCAAAGGAAAATGACAAGGTCGAATCATCCAACAACCTCCTTTCCTCTTCCTCATTTGTCGTATCATATTCCCCTTGTTGCTCCCTCAATGCAATCATTTTGGTGGATTCATAGTATGATGTATTTTTCTTATTAATACATACTTTACATATACATGAGCATATCATGGAAAATATACCTACCACATTGTAAACCAAGCCCACCACTAAGACTCTTATACATTCACTATCGGGCCTTGGCTTTGAGCTCTGTAGTAAGAATATTTACAATGCATTTCATATATTTACAACACGAAATCAATATATCTCAACCCATTTAACTTAATTCCTGTCACATAAACTACCTCACACAATAATACATTATTTATTAAATATTATATTCCATGAGTTAAAACCGAGATATTACAAATTTGCCTCTAAAAAGACACTATGCAATGAAAATGACAATTGGTCAAATCCATATTACGTTTAACAAAGAGTATTTCCAAACAAAGAGTGTTTCTAAAGATGTGAATAATAATTAAACATTTATAACGAAAAAGGAACTGCACAATTGCACTAGATTGCTATTAAAATGATAGAAACTCCATCTCCACACTAAACCATGAACTTGAGTTTGTGCTATCAAGAAAGTTTGCTATAAATTTATGCTTCGCATATCATCCACTAATTATAGTTATGTTGATTCATTTTACATGTGATGTTAAATGACATGTTCAAGGATTTGTTAGTTACTCTGAATGATGTTCTATTCTAGATTATAATTGCATGATTGTTTGTTGATGAGAAAAATGGAATTGATTTTCTTATTTATAAGTTTATTTTTGAAATTGATAGTATGTATTTGTATTTTATAGGTTTTTTTTTTGTATGAAGTTAAATTACAATTAGGGTTAGTATATTGTTTCATGTATGGGGTTAAGGTTATATATTACTTGTAAGTAAATGACCTTTTTATAAGACCCTCAATGATGACCATAGGATATTATTACAATTGCATATTTGTAACATAACATTGATTTGTTTATTTATAAGTTTATTTTATTCACTTTTGAAATTTCAATAGTATGTATTTATATTTTACATGATCTTTTTTAGTATGAAGTTAAATTTATAATTGGGATCAACATATGGTTCATGGCAGTGGTTAAGGCTAGATACTACTTGCAAGCATTTGATGTTTTTATAAGAGCCTCAACAATGATCTATAAAGGATATTAGCTTACTTGCAGATATTATCTAGGTTTAAACCATTATTTATGGTCCTGGAGTATGACTTTAAATTGCTTCTAATTTGCTAAGAGCTTATCTTCCTTAAATTTAAGGAAATAAGTGTTGGCATCCTCCCTAGCGGTGTAATGGGAAGCCGAAGGGCCCATTAGAGTAATAACAGTGGAATCCATTCAATGTAAGGTGGACTAGTTTTCTATGTTTGTTATTATTAAACAAGTGTCACTACAGTGGCTATGACCCTGCTTAGACGCACTTTGCAGACTGATAACCTACCGGTGTGAAGGCGAACACAAGTCTTAAGTGACGAAAAATGTATGTCTATTGGGTCGAAAAAGGAAGATTAATGTTTTGATGAAGTCAAAGTTAAGTGGCCTGACCTCTCTGATCTCCTGGTGACCTTGTACTCACATGAATCTACCGGATTGGCCTCTCTCTTTTGTTTAAGTGCATTTCAAGTGAAGATCGATCTCTCTGATTACCCGGTAACCCCGGTGGGACCGGTGTGCAATTAAGAATATTAATCTCGGTGGTTTGAAAAACCCTTGGGAGACTTGGATTATACGGACTTAGCCACCCAAATCTACAAATCCAACAATTTCATGTGAAATTTTGAACAAAATTAAACAAAAAATATCCCTTGAAAACAACCAAAACGTAGAAAACAACCAAAAACATTGTAAATGTTCATTGCGACAAAGTTTAACTTCTATTGTTAGATTAATGATGAATTGGTTAGAATTTCAAGAACATTTTATTTGTTAAAATTGAAGATTTTAATAATATACCTACAAATATTTGATAAATTCTTTGTTGTTTTGATAAATTCTTTGTTGTTTTGGGTTTGCTATAAATATTATAATATTTAACACAATAATGCATTATAACTTCTTCATCAAATTCTAACACTAAACTGTGAGAAACAAACTTTGACTTTTATTTAATTATGCAGTGTAGTTAAAGGTCATAAATAGTGAAGTAATAATGTTTAATTTATTTCAATATTTTGTGAAAAAATTGGTTTACATCCAATATTTATGCAAATTTGCAAAATGTCATTTTTTATATATACACAAAGTTTTATTATAAAATCCACAAATCCATTTATAATGAGACTCTAATTCAAGACAAGTCTAGTGTTAATAAATGATGGACCAATTTTGTATTTCATTACTTAAAACGTCATAAAATGTAAATTAACATTTATATTACAATAATGAAACAAGTCAATGGTTGGTACCAGACGTCCCAACATCCTGATCCCTAGGATACCACATCGGAGTTTTGGCTCGATATACAAAATGATATGAAGTGTTGTGTTGCCCGGTGGTGGTGGCCTTGATCACCTGATACCTGATATACCAGATAAGATAAGGGTATGGGAATATTATGTACCGCTTGAAGTCCTTTACCTACCTTGAGCAATGTACAGCTTTATCGCTCCAGATATTTGCTCTCCAATTCCCAACACAAAATTTTACATTCCAATAGACATTTGGATTGCGTAAAAGAGAGGACATTGGTTGGTGTTGATAATGAGACTCTTGATATCTTAATTTGTCACGCTATAGAGATTGATAGTCGATGGATTAGATGGATATATTGTTGGGACACCGCGACCGATAAGGCCACTAGACTTGGATAGACCAATGGTGTTAGGATTATTGTTTCTATCTGTTACATTCTTCTCCACTTGCACTAACCTTGATGAAAATTGGTTGAATGCTTCAACTATTCCACTCTCATCGGCCCATTTTGGAGTGGATCCATCTATTTTCCCCATGTTTACTTCTCTTTTCGCATAATTTGACAAGATCTCCAAAACAACCATGACAAGGGTGGCCTGGAATGGTGTAGATACAATTTGAAGGAAATATTTGTCTAGATCTCTCACCATCTTAGTGTATTCCTCAAAACTTTTATTTGGAATAAGGCGTCTACTCATGGTGGGAAGATTGGGCATGTACCCTCCATATGAATACTGCCCAAAGTTGATTGTGGCATGGTGAGCTGATACAAGCCACATAATAGTGGTTGTTGCTTCAATAACTTCCTCTTTTGTCTCCATTTTGTACCATCTGCTCGAACCATCCTTGATATCTCCATGCCCAATGTTTACAATCTCACTCCACCAAGATTGAAATTCTTGATATCTTTTCATTAACATGTCGTTCTTGTAATACAAAGACAAGTAGTCAGAAACCCAATCTTTCATAGCAAACCATACTTCCAGGTCGTCTATGGAAAATGGGTAGTCTTCCATCATGAGCTTTAGCTTGTGGGGTGTTGTTAGGTCCGAGACAACCATTCCCCTGCATAACATAAAATTTATATGCCAATATAGTATGAGAATATTATTTAATGAAACTAGCATTTTACTCTTTGATAACAAACCTTTTAAGAATATCAGTGGACAATTCTTGCTTGTTAAATATCCAATCTTTGTAGATGGTAGATGACATCTCCACGGAATATTTTCCCGGAGTGATCTAGGTGGATATCGGTGGCCACCCACCTTTTCCAACTCTCTCAAAACAATTTTCTGGCAATTTTGGCAATTTACTATTTTTGGCAGTTTTTCGGGTCCTGAACTTCCAAAGCCATTTTGAGGCCTTAAACGACATTTTTTGGGAATCAAACTTCAAAAAATACTAGCTTGTTTTAGACCATGATATCGATTTTTAGTAATTGTAGTCCTTGGATGGGCCTTTCTAGAGATGTATCATATGCATCAAATGAAGATCGTATGCAAAAGTTACGACCCCGGGAAGTTGATGTACTGACTTACCCAAACATGGCCCACATGACTTTTGGTGCTTCATCTCCTAGGGTTAGATTTTTGGATGTCTAGGGTTTTTGACATTCTCATTTATTGTAAAAAGGCCTTCAGAGCCTCATTGTAATCATCTTCTTGCGAATGCGAGTAGCCGTCACATCTCTTCTCAGAGATAAGCTACCACCATTCTAGTGAGTCTTTCACTCTGTATTTTTATAGTCTCTGTACATTTCTTTCATTAATAGAAATCCTATATTACTGTATCTATGTGTTTAAGGTTGCATCTCTTATACGTTTCTATTATATTATTGGATATCTGCGATATCTCTATGCATTTCTTTATTATATCTCCGCTCTCATTTTGTGCCGAAAATAATCCGAATCAGTGGTATCAGAGCATGTCGCTCTTGATCTTTTTTCAGTGCATGTCCCCGACGAGGTCCGAGTATAGCAAGTTGGGTTTCGAGCTTGTCTCTCTTGAAGACAATCGCTCTCACACGCCTAAGAAACCCTCCATGGCGGAAGAAAAGAAAAACAACGGAGCAGGTGATCCTATCAATCTGTTGCTTGAGCAAGCTCTCACGCGATAGAGGGACGAAATGATGGAGAATTTTTCCGACATCCTTCAACGCCTGCCGATAGCAACAAGCACATATTCATCAAACAACCACTTTGGAATCACCTCTCCTTTCAAGGTACAAGTTAATTTTGATATTCCTGTATTTGAAGGTCAGATAGATGCGGATGCCCTAGAAAAATGGCTAAATCTGTTAGAAGGTTATTTCCTGTTCATAATTTTTCCAACAGGAAAAATATCACCTTCGCAGTCCTTAAAGCTCTCCCCCATGACAAACATTGGTGGGAAACTTACTAGGAGCAAAGTTCCACAGAGGAGTTTGGAATATATGGGGTCGAGCCCACTTGGGATTTTTTTGTGGATGCGGTAAAGGAACGATATTACCCCATTGGCAACTATGAGGACCAGTACGTGAGATGGACCACACTACG
>JASDQU010106645.1:0-10187 GCA_032191745.1 Picea mariana | reverse complement strand
TAATGGCCGAAAACCTAGAGGAGATCTCCCATTATTACGCATTAAACCAAGATGTGCAAAGAGTTATTTTGTCCCTTCCGATTGTTCATCTCCAACACATGTCCTCGTGTTGGGTTGCTCAAGAAATCTACAATGTTTAATCGCTCATTGCAATATCCAACGTGTTGGCATTTCTATGTATGCAATTAGTACTCTTTAATGCTAACAACGCATCATGCAACAGCCATCCAAATTGTCATTAATCAACGAAAGTCTCTAGGACTTCTCCCATTCACACACTTTCGACCAAAATTTGCGCAAGGTTATACTATCCCTTCCAACTTTTCATTTCATTCATCAGTTGGAACAAATAAACGTTCTTGTAGACTTATGGCACCAGGTCGATAGCATTTTTGTGGAGATACAGTAAATATGTTCGCACAAGAGGACCACAACTTTCAGTGGTCTAGGGCATACTTTTACTATTCATCTCGTTCCGCCCAAAACGAAGTGATTTGGACCTCTAGAATTGCTCGTGCATGCTGTGTTCCTGAGGTTTTTGACTCTAAGGAGTTGGTCTCTTGGTGCACCGAAAAATATATTCCAGGCCAAAGAATTATTCCACTGCGCGACCATTCTCCTGTTTCTTTGTCGCCTCAGCTCTTCCGTGAGATGTTAAAATTGTCAAACCCAACATTGACGTTCAGAGGACAAGATTGCAAACAGTTTCTAGAAAAACATCATAACGGGTTGGACATCTTAGCGGACTTCCTCGAACACCCGACAACAGTTCCTGAAGATATCACAAGGCTGCAGGTAAGTTCCTTTAGAAATCCATTACAGGAAATTGCTTTTTTGGTTACAAGAATAACGAGACAGGCATCCACAGCAAGCCTTTCCCATATAATTATTTATATTTTGTATTTCACAGTCAAGGAAAAATACATTTTCGATTGGGGAAAGCTAATTTTGATTGATCTCTACTCCCAGTTGTCATGATTCAAAGAATCAAATCAATTTTATATGTCATCCTACTTGACTTTCCCAATTGTGTATTGTTGTTCGTTTCCAAAACTTTCTCTTTCCAATAAAATAAATTGTGGATTCGACTCAGTAACATTCTGGCACGAGGCATTGTAGAGACACAAGGACTCCCATTGTTTTTATGAAGTTTTTAATGGCTTTGTCTCAGTTTTCAAAGATTTATTGTTAGGCAAGGATGCTCCGCGGATGTCTAGCCAGGCAACCAAGTTTTTGAACAGAAAGGGCACACTTGAGTAAGAGGAAAATCACAGTGTCCTCATGGTATTTGGCTCTAAGGAAAATCCTACCTTCCTTCCATGCCACATCACGGACAAGATGTTTGTTGCAGAAATAGCAAGGCAATACAACCACTGGTTGCATTTTTTCCATGGCAAGAAAAAAAAACAGTTCATTCCTCTGCCCTGGAAAGTCGGAGACTTCGTGTGCATAAACATCAACAAGATTGACGACTTTGCCGCCCATTTCAATAAATTGAACCTAACGTACGCTGAAAGGCTAATGGCATTTTTCGAGAACATTTTTCGAGAACATTTACTGGGTGTTGGCTTTAACACCTCTTTTATCCATACACACCTGACCCAAGACAGGAACAGTGTCGACAACAATCCTGCTTCTGCCGATTGCAACGCAGAGAGATTGCAAAGTGCCACTGAATTGTACAGACAACTTGGAAAAGTGTTCGGTGAGAAGAGTACCCAGTCCCCCGCCAGCACTCCCAAGAGCACGACATCACGAAGCATAGCTTTGATGGTCCACCCCAGTAAGAAAGAAACCCAGAAATATTCGAATAGAGGAGGAGATAAGAACCCTCTTCGCATAAATATTGATAGCTCTCACAAAATTCCACTGGCGAAGAAGAGAAAAAACAATGTAGGGCAGGGGGAGGAACCCCAAATTGAAAGTGGAAAACTGCAACTTGAAATTAAAGCTGAGCACATGCAGAAAATTGGGTCGTCCGCGGTGGAAATATCGAACACCGACTTTTTTGACATAGATGAATCCTTCGTAATCCAAAGCGTTATTTTTGACAGCCAATCTAGAGTGTCTGGTCATTGAAAAGAGAGATGTAACAAACAGAAAAGGAAAATCTCGCGTAGAGATTAACTTTAGCGAAATGTTATCGTCCCAAATCTGCCAATTTCACCAGGGATCCGGTGACATTCTTCGTGATTCCATTCGAGGAATTGAGACAGAAAATGCCAATATAAAACAGCGCCTCAACGAATTTGAGCAGGCTTTCCTTGAAACTCCAGAGTTTGCCAGTCCTTTGGCAAAAATCGTGCATGCTACCACTGCAGCGAAGATGAAAGTATCCTCTACCCTCTTTACATGCTCTAGATCCCTTGTAGAGAATAACATCAACAAAAGAATGCAGTTAGTTATTGAAGCCTGGGAAACATCGCAAAATTTAGTTTCCTTCGGAAAGAAGGCCAATGGTTTGCTGGAACAATTGGAGACGAATTTTAAAAATGAACAACTTTTCTGTGATCAGGTATTGGCCCCTTTTGCCAAATATGTCGACAACACATTGTAACTAAAAAGAAGACAGGAGAAACTCCCCTCGCCAAAATGCACCAAAAAAGTAAAATCATGCTAGCAAAAGAAAGTTGACAACCTACAGCTCATTGTCAAGTCATGTAAACAAGTCATATCAGAAAAGGAAGATTTATTCACAAGCCTGCTCCAGCTGGACTTAGCCGGAACTACCAACGAGGTTCAAGATCCTAACTTAATTCTCAAATCCTTGTCAGTCACCAAAGAAGCCTTCAAGGAACAAGTTGATATTTTAAAGGGGTTGTCTTTCGAAAAGTTTTACAGCATACTTGAACATCGTCTAGATGAGCACAAGCCCTGGGTACTGGACTATGCCTCACACAATGAAGAAATTGAATAGACTCTGCATAGCATTTCAATGGATCTAAGGAAATTAGAAAACGACCTTTACGACATAGAAATCTAGGATGAAACCAACACAGCCCCCATGAAAAGCTGCATCGAAGAATGGTTCCAAAAGAGAATGGACGACCTCGTCTAGGAGGGGCAAGAACCGTTCAACAGGACAACAAAGCCCATCGACAAAAGCAACAAAAACGCATCAACTTCATAGTAAGTTTATACTGCCATCTTGTTTTGTTTATCAATCCAGTTTAAATCTATGCTGTCATCTTCTCTTCTTTATCAATCCACTTATGTCCTCTTTCAATAGAAAACTATAACCAAACACTCTTAACTTCCAATTTTTTCTTTTCAGGTCTTACTCTCTACCATCATGCACTTATTTCAACATTCCTAATTCTTGTACTTATTTCTTTTTATGGTCTGCGGGAGCCCCAATCCCAGTCTTTATGACAAACGCATTTAAATTTCCAGAAACATGTAAGAGACATTATTAATTTTTGATAAATTCCAAAGAAAATTGATTCGACATTGCCCTTATTGTATACTAAATTTTGGGTTTCCAGGAACCTTTCTTGTTTGTTCCAAATAAAACTAATTTGGATATGCTACATTTCTTGTCTCGTATTGTATGCTAGTTTTCTGGTCTTCAATTAGATGTTTTAAATGTTGATGTAATTTCTAGAGATATGTAACAGACATTATTTATTTTATAATAAGTTTGTATTGTATAGTTCGCAGCGCCGCTTCTCAATTTGTATATCGCGGAACTCTCCATGTTGTTTGTAGGGCACAGAACAACAGAGACCCATTTTTGAAACCACCGGCACGAGAAGTGTGATCCAAAAACTGGCGAAGTATGGAATGACCCCTCCCTGCATGCTCTATAAAACATGTACAAAGAAAACTAATTCGGCTATGCTATATCTTTTTTTCCAAGAAAAGCCTTAGTTTTAAAGCAAGCTAATTCGGGAAAACGTTATTACTATTCTATTGTATAACAAACATTAATTTTTTATAAATTTCTATAGTCCGCAACTCCGTCTGTCATTTTGTATATCGTGGAACTGTCGGTGCTATTTGTAGGCCACGGAACATCAGAGACTCAATTTTGGACCCGCCAATTTCCAGAAACATGTAATAGACATTATTATTTTTTGATAAATTAAAAGAAAACTGATTCGACAATACCTGCGATCCAAAAACTGGCGAAGTATGGAATGACCGCTCCCTGCATGCTCTATAAAACGTGTGCAAAGAAAACTAATTCAATAATGTTATATCTTTTTGTCCAAGAAAAGCCTTAGTTTTAAAGCAAACTAAACTTCGCCTGTCATTTTGTATATCGCGGAACTGTCGGTGCTATTTGTAGGCCACGGAACATCAGAGGCCCAATTTTGAACCCGCTGGCCCGAGAACCCGCGATCCAAAAACTAGCTAAGTATGCAATGAGGGCTCCCTGCATCCTCTATAAAATCTCTTCCCCATACTTTATAAAAGTAGAAATTTTGTATGCATAGAAATAAATATCTACTTTATACAAGTACATATTTCATATGTATAATTTTTTTATTTGTGATGAATTTCTATAGTCTACAACTGCACTAGCATCAGAGGCCCAATTTTTGTATCGCGGAACTGTCACTGCTTATTTTATATTGCCAGCTCGACAACCCGCGATCCATTACAAAAGTACATATTTCCTATGTATAAAAATATTTCAATGTATTTCAACTTTCTAACCACGTGTTTGTACTATGTCACATTTACTCCCGTCCCAACTTGACAAGGACTCCGCTGCTATACAACCTTGTTTTTACATATTTTACATAAAAACATATATTATATAATATAAAGTGCTTAATATGATTTATAAATCATGCTTAAATATAATGCACAACTTCTTTACCTAAGCCCATAAACTAGACTCAACATTATGTGAATGATTATCATAAATCATTACTTTATTCCTTCCTTTAAGTTTATATATTCATCACTAGCTTACTTAGTGAACTCTCTCTAAATTCTTATTTCTTCTCACCGCTTTTTAACTCATCCAATGCCATGTCTTATGTTTGTATATTATTTAGCTTTACTTTCATATTATTCCAATTTATTTTTTCTTTACTTTCATATTATTCTAATTTATCACATTTATTGTCTAATGAATTTAGGTATTTTTTTATGGATCAAGTTAAAATAATTAAAATAATGAATAAACTTAATTATTTTTCCATTAAAAAATTTCCCAAATTTAATAAGAGGTTTGTTAGATATTATTTTAGGTTATTTTCATATTATTTTAGTTTATTATATTCATCGTTTAATAAAGTGTTGTAGTTTAAATGTAATATATTTTTGTTTTTTTCAGGTATATTTATCTGGTTAGATATTAGTTGTTGATATGCATATTTGAGTGGTTAAATCTGTATAATGTTAATGGTCTAGAGGTTTTTCATCAAGCTTAATTATTCAAAAATAAAACTTAAACAATATGAAGTTATGATTTAGTACAGATTTATGTTGTGGGATTCCAATGTAGAAGTCAAAAACCTAGAACAGTTTGACAATGCGCTAATAAATTTGGTATTGTTTATGGACTAAATCCAAACAATGAATAAACTCAACTATTTTTTAGTTAAAATTCTTTCCCAAATTTAATAGTAATTTTGTTAGAAATGATAGCTTCACCTATAAATGAAATTTTTAATGATTAAACTTTGACTTTAAAAAATTTAGCTCATTAAAAAAATCCTATATCAAAAAAATTAAAAAACAAAATAAAATAAAACTTACCTTATTTAAAAAATAAAATGAATTTTTCCATTTTTTAACTCAATCGTTATAAAATTCATATCCATATTATCTCTTAATTATATTTATTAATTATATTTATATTGGTACATGATTAAATTTAACTACTTACTTTATTATACATGATTAAATTTAAAGTCGTAGTCTAAATGTTTTACCAAATGATTTTTCCTAAACCAGTTTTTTGGAGATATTTATGATAAATTTGAGTGATTGTTTTTGAATAATTTGAATGTGTGCCTCAAAAATTCTTCAACATAAGCACATTTCAAACAAAGTCATTTCAAACAATTAGACGAAACTAAATTTAACTACATATTTTTTATTTTTTTATCAATATGTTTAGAAACGTTCCTTTCTATAATTTTAATTTTTTTATATTATGGACCATGTTTTTATAATAAAAATAATAACACTTACATTTAATACTTTTATCCCCTCATAATTACTATTTAAAATTTATATAAATTTCTAATTTTATATGATTTATAATTTATATAAATAAATTATTATATATATAATTTTATTATCTTCAAATAAGTTTTTAAAAATTTAAGTCTCATTCCAATAATCTTTAATGAAAATGATTAGTGAAGATTGAAAAGTCCTTTGTAGGTTATCTAAATATAATCTAAATAAGTTAAAAAATGATGAGTTTTGAGTATTAAAAAAATAAAAATTTAAATATATTTGATATTCAAGTAATTTTATATGGTTGCAAAGTTGGATTATAGAATTTAGAGAAATTTGGAGAAAATTTGAGTAAATCGAAAAGCATTTTATAATAAGCAATCTTAAAATTAAAAACAATACACCTTATCCTATCTTTTTATTAAAGGTTGTTGTTCGACTCATGAAGAGTAAGGACATTATAAGGTACTTATTGTACATGTATATGTTGGATAACATAAAGAAACAAGTGTTGTATGGCAGCGTAGTCCCTGCCAGGTTGAATTGGGAATAAATGCAGAGGGATGGGGAAAAAGTAGCGGGGGCAGATGGAAATTGCAGCGCATATGTGGCAAGCAGCATGAAGGACAGGTGTTATCCATGCAAGAAATGACATGTGTCCTCTAGAGTCCCATTTATTTTTTGAAACTATATAATCCATCTTGCTATGTTCGAAATTTCTATTCTTTCCAGTAGTCCTACTTTGCATGTTTTATCTCTTCAATGTTTTATCTGTTCAATGTATATTTTGAACTGGTTAGAGTTAAGTAAAATTTCCATAGAGCTGTCTATATATGTGCCAAGACAAAAAAAAGTTATATGCATAGCAGCAGAAAAAGATAATTCAAATTAAATAAACACAATTTCTTGAAATTCAGCATAGTTCAAGATAATAATTTAGGAGCACATAAATATAAAAGGAGATAAAAAATAGTGTTATTTGCAATATATCAAAAAACAATAGTGTATTACATATTGTTGAAAATTTAAATGCATTTGTCATATAGACTGTCATTGGGGCTTCGACGGACCCAGCGGAAAAAGTTATGCATGAGAAAAAGGCAATTTGAATCAAATAAACAGAATGTCTTCACATTCAACATAGTTGAAGATAAAAATGTAGGAGCACATAAATATAAAAGGAGATAAAAAATAGTTTTATTTGGAATATATCAAAAAATAATAGTTTGTTACATATTCCTGAAAATTTAAATGCATTTATCATATAGACTGGGATTTGGGCTCCCGCGGACCATAAAAGAAATATGTACAAGAAATAGGACTCTGGAAAGAAGAAGTGGGCGACAATACAGTGTAATACCTGAAAAGAAGAAATTGGAAGGTATCAGTCTCTGGCTAGAGATTTCTATTCAAAAAAGGTGGAAAAATTGGATTGATAAACAGAGAAGGATGTGATCAGTATAGACTTACAACGATGGTACATATTAGCCTTTTTCCTATTTGGTTGCCTATGGATTTTTTTGTTGGCTTTCGTCGGCGACCCGCTTCAACTTTGTTTCGACGAATTCTTCAATGTAGCTTCTCAAGGGGGCGATGTTGATGTCATTCCGGATTTTTATGTTGAAAAGTTCATTTTCTAATTCGCTTAGATCAGTAGAAATATTACGCAAAGCCTGATCAATGTCTTGATTCTTTACCGAATAGCCGACTAGCCAGTTGGCCACGTCATCTTCACCGTATTCAAGAATGCTGTAAAAATTTTCTAAAGACAACGCCTTAAAAAAATGAACTTGTTTATCGAAGGCTTGCTTGGTTAACATCAATGAGTTGACGATTAACTTGGGGTCTTGGAACTCGTTGGTCCTTCCGGCTAAGTCTATTTTGGTCAGCTTTGTGAATAATGTTTCTTTATTTGATATGGCTTGCTCACATGATTGGACAATGAGATACAGGATCTTCACATTCTCTTTCTAGCATGCTTCTAATTGAGTGATCCGGCTTTTGGAGGGGAGATCATGTTGTCTTCTTGTCGTGTCTGCCATGTTGTTGACATGAAAGGCAAAAGGGACAACTATGTCCAAATAGAAACTTTCTTCAATTTTTAAACTCGTCTGCAGATGTTCGAGCAAGTTATGTGCCCTCGTTCCAAGGGAAGCCATAGTTTCTGATGTTTCCCAGGCCTCAGTAATGATTTTCATTCTTTTCTTGATATTATTCTCCACACATCCTCTAAACGATGCAAGGAGGCTGGAGGATCCTTTTAAATTGGCTCCAGGGGTGGCAGGCATGGATATTGCCAAAGGACTGGGAGGCAATGGCATAGGAATCAAAGCTTCCTCCAATTCCTTGATCTGGTTCTTTAGTCTGGCATTTTCAGCCTCAATGACTCCAATAGAATTATCAAGAGCATCTCTGGTTTCTCTGTGAAGTCCATAGATTTGGGATGGCCGCATGTTCGCAAGGTCAACCTCTGAACGATATTTTCCTTTCTTATTTTTTACATCTCTCTTTTCAATAATTAAGTTTTTAGATTCGTTGTCAAAAACAGTGCTCTGGAATACGAAGGATTCATCTTCGTCAAAAATTTTGGTATCAACTATGTCCATTGGGAGACTATGTTGGATCACATATCCCAACTGATCAAGGTTGCAGAAAATGCTATCCAAATCAATGTCAAGTTCCATGTTCTCACTCCCAATTTTGGGCTCTTCCGCGTGCCCTACAATTTTTGTTCTCTTCTTCTCCACTGGAAGCTTGTGAGAACTATCAATTTTAGGATGAGGAGGTTTGTTATCTCCTCCTTCGTTTGAAGAAATTTGGGTTTCTTTGTTACTGTGGTAGGCCATTGGAGCGATGCTTTGCTACTGTGGTAGTTCTGGTCCACACACACGAAGATGTTCACTGTATGTCCACAGAACTACTGTCGACCTAGTGCCATTAGTTTATGAGAACGTATGTTTGTTCCAAATGATGCTTGAAAAGAATAATTTGAGGGGATAATATAACCCCCCGAAAATATTGGTTCAATGCATGTGAATGGAAAATATCCTCGAGCTCTTCACTAATTAATGACAATCTCTATGTGTGTTGGATGATGAGTTGTTAGAAGTAAAGCTTAATTATTGCATACTTAGAAGTGCGAAGGTGGTGGGTACGGCGAAGAACAATTAAGGATTGGAGGTTTCGTGAACGAGCCAAGCCGGCAACGTGCGAACGACATTCCATGGTATTTGAAATTAACACTTGGAAGGGATAACAAAACCCTCCGCAAATCTTGGTTTAATGTGTATTAATTGCAAATCTTCTCGAGCCTTTCGGTCATCAATGACAATTTATATGGTTCCTGCATGATGAGTTGTTAGCATTGAAGATTACTAATTGCATATTTAGAAACAAGACCTTATATATAAATATATAAACATTTTTTTATTATAAACAAGTGCGAAGGTGACGGAGACAAGGAAGAGCAAGCAAGGAATGGCCAAGTATGAAAAGCGGTTGGACGAGATTCAAAATAGGTTTACAGAAGATAATGAGGAGAGGTGAGTGTCCAATGGTCAAATTGTGTGACTTGGAATGTTTGACTGCAAAAAACGTAAAATGGAAGACGACATGATGGTGCAGTTCAGCGGACGGTTTGTATATTTGCGGAATTCCGGGAAAGTGGCTAAGTATGGAATATGGAAACGGTCGGTCGAGCTCGTTTTCAGAATTAGGGATTGAAGATTTAGTGAACAGGCCAACCCAAGGTCCCACGAATGACATTCCATGGTGTTTGAAATTAACACTTGGAAAGGATAATATAACCTTCCGTAAATATTGGTTTAATGTGTATTAATGGGAGATCTCCGCAAATATTGGTTTAGCATTAAACAATCTTTTTTATTATAGATAAGACTCTTTTATTATAAACAAGTGCAAGAAAGGAATGGCCAAGTCTGAAAAGCGGTCACACAAGTTTCAAAATAGGGTTACAGAGGATTCTCAATAGAGGTGAGGGCCAACAGTCAAATTGTACGTATCAGAAATTTTAACTACAAAAT
>JASDQU010106644.1:119594-136026 GCA_032191745.1 Picea mariana | reverse complement strand
TGAAACAAGGGAATTCACCACCCAATACTTATGCCTTGAAGCTCCAACACCTTATGTAAAAATATCCTAATATCTAATATATGTAATTAATAATTATAATCTACTACTTTGTGTAATCTAACTCTTAACTCCAAACTTGCATTTGGTTCTAAGTGTATCCTTTCTCAACCATTTCTCATATTTGGGTATATGTTTTCATGCTTGATCCATGTTCTCTCTTTGCAACATCGATGCTTTCATCTTATTTCTTATACTGTAACTAATAAATTCTTTTGTATATCCCCTTGTGCCCACTATTCTTTTCCTTTGTTTCCTCCCATTCCTTCCCTCCCTTTATGGGCACTCAAATGACCCATGACCTTCATTCTACAAGTATACCAATTGATGTTTCTTTCATACCCACTATAATTGTGGCCTCTTCCTCATACTCTTTTCATTTTTCCTCTATTTGTCCCTAATGCAGAACCATATTCATGTCGATCATCTTTTTTATCATGCAAATCCTATATTTGTGATGTTTAAAGCCTACAAGCTCAACCACTTTTCCTTTATTGACAATCCTCCTAGTGTTTGTGTGCATTATCTTTGCTTCTACTCTCTAGGATACATGATAAGATTCATCTACACTTATAATATTATGCAGCTCATTTCATATTGAAATACAAACTTTGATGCATTCATATACCTAGAAACTCTCTACTTTTCATCTTCATCGTGATCTAGGTTGATGGAAATCTGACAAAATTCCCATTTATACTCTTATAAACCCTAATCTTTTTATCTCATATTTTTCATTTGTATTAAAAGAAATTGTATGTAATCAACTGGAAGGAATTTCTCTCCCAACTTGGATATCTTATTACTCCAAGTCCTTATCTTCTCTTTGTTTAGGCACACTCTCTTGCAGTATAAAAAACACCACCACGTGATTGCATGCTCCTTCAACTTCATGAAGGAAATATTCACCTTGTTCAGGTATTCAATTTTTTCAAACTTGAACTATAACGTCCCCACTATAATCCCCAATTTAATCAATGCTTAATGTAGATATAATGTCTGGCTACAACCAAGTGATGTATATGCAAATTGTATTTCTGAATTTTAATAAATAAAATGTGATGTCAGTTGATGGGGGATGTGGACAGAGATGGGGGCTAATTAATCCACAAGAGAGGGGAGGGTCTAAGAGAATGTCTAAGAGGGGTCCAAGGGGGAATTACCCATGTCTATTAATTCAATCCACTTCCTAAAATTACTATTGGTATATGGACCTTCGAATTTCTGATTGAGTGTCCCCAAATACAAGCATTGAATACATGTAAGAGGGTGGGTGTGAGAAGTCACATATCATAGTTATTGGGAGCATGGGGGTTGAGTAAAATCAGTTTTGGGAAGTTTGTAAGTCAAGCAAGCAAGCAAAGAGAGGAAATTTGTATGAGCAGCAATAGCAATTTTAGATAGTCATGTTTTGCATGAACAACAAGCAGAGAACAGGGAAGAAGAGCATTGGAGCTGGAGAAACCGTGGAGGGATAATTATGAAGTGTATTTTGAGTAGAAGACTAAAGATCCAAGTTGTGAGGCCTAAAGAGTGAACTCTTGTGTGAGTTGTACTGTAACATCAAGTGATTGTTGTTGTTTTCCCGGTAGTTTTCCTAGCAATGAGCTCCTTGAGTTTCCCAGTAGTGAGATTCCTAGTTACATGTGCTAGAGAGACTCTCATAAATTAATGGTGCACCTGATGGACTAAGAGTAGTGAAGGGGTACATTCATTGGGTTGGACAGGTCGAGAGAAAGAGAGCTGGTGGAAAATTGGGATAGTTGTAGGAGAATACTAGTGGGTTGTGGGATTTTCTAAATTGTGAGTGAAGTGAGAGACCATCCCCTTTTGTGGATTTCTAGCCCCAACTCGGGGGTGACTTATTGTTGAGATTCAGAACAACAAGTCTATGGTTGGGTGGAACATTTTTCCCAAACAGCTAGTTTTATCTTGTTTTTGTGTTACATTATGAGTTTAATTGTTGTGTATTAACTATGTGTTTGAGAACGATTTATATGTTTCTATGTTGATTTATTTAAATTGCATTCATGTCATTTTTAGCATGTTGTAGATGCATTTAGTTAATGGTATCATACAGTAGTAAAATCTATGTGTAATTTGTAGTTGGTAAGCTATAGGAAATTAATTAGCATGAAATTCTAATTTTATGTGTAATTATGTAATTCAGAGCTTTTGGTTCAACACTGGACCCATGTGGGCCAAGAACCAGTGAAAATTTGGGAAAATTCTTTGTTACATATTTCTATTTATGATGAATTTGGGGGAAAATGAAGAAAATTGGAGCAAAATCCCCAAATTCGTGAGAAAAATTGAGTTTAAATGTCTCAAAATTGTTGAAGAGATGATACAGAGCATCAATCTATAGAGTTGCAGAGTTAAAATTCGACTTGAAAGGTCAAAATTCATGTTTTAATGATCGTTGTAGAATTGGGAAAAGTTTGGTGAATCGATGGCCAAGATCATGGTTGATTTTGAGATCAACGACCCAAATAAATCATGATTCAATTAAAAAACTTATAAGGTTTTTCAGAAGTTGGAAAGGTCTAGCAAATCAATGGTTGATATTCATTTTTAGCATTTGGGAAAATTAAACATATCAACGGTCTAGATTCATTTTCAGTTGTTTGGATGATGGAGCGGATCCATGGTCAAGATCATTTGCAATGGAAGATCGGCCACCCAGATTCATCTAGGATTTGGTCAAAAACTTATAAGTGTTGGAGTTCACCAAAGTAATTCATCGATGGTCGATGGTCGGATCGGTAATATTTGCGAAGAGTTTTATTTTTCCAACTGAAAATGTCGATCATCAATTATCGATGATCATGGGTCAGAGAAATCAGAAAAAAGTGTTTCGATCGACCAAGAGAAATTGTCGATCACCGATGGTTGATGGTCGAGGATCGACAAAATTGGTGAGGTGTTCAGTTCATCCAAGAGAAGTTTTTTATCACCGATGAAGGAAAGAGGATGATGACTTTTCGTTCCATGTTAGCATCCACATGTCATGCCATGTCATCATCTACTTGTAATGCCACATCAGCATAGTTACCACATCAGCCAAGAAATAGTTGATGGTCAATGATTGGGTCAGTCTAATTAGTAAATCATTTCATTCATCTCAGAGGGATCACCAATGGTCAAAGGCCGATGGTCGGGTCGACCAATTTAGCGATGTCTTGCAATTCAGTTTCCAAAGGGAAGGATCGATGGTCGATGGTCGGGTCGACAATTTTTCACAGGGTGTTGCTTGCGCCCAAAGGAAAATGTCGAGCGTTGATAGAGTTCAAATAAACAACTCAGATTTCCACCGATTTTGAGATCAATGGCTCAGATTAAATGGTTGTTATAGTTGTAAAACAATCAATTTTCTATGAAATTTTCATATTTTTGAAGGTCTTAAACTTGAGGGGAGATTTTGAGTCCCTAAACGATGTTTTTAAGAAATCATTTTTTACGAGAACAAGGTGTACCTTAGGTACACCAACACCATGTCTCCACAGCATAAATAAAAGAAATCAAGGAGAGCTTTCCAACGAGCTACTCCGAGCGCAAAATGGCATTGACCCACCAGGTCTATATCCCACAGGTGTAGAGTTCCTAATTAAACTCTATTGTATATTCAATCTCGAGTTTCTCTTAACTCTTCAATTCAGGACCAAAATCCCCTATTAACATAGCTTTGTAATGCTTTGTTGTTGCACCAATCCACTAGCACCTAAAGTCTAGGCACTAATATCTCCTTTCGTCCACGCGACCAGTGGTTGTGATCGATGCTTATCCACTTAAGCTCTTAAACCTTGGCACTAACTTCCAGTGCTCTTGTTCCATGTGACCATATTCTATGACCACGATCTTTATTGTCATAAAATACTCCACGAATGGTGACCCTTGCGTTAAACACCGAGAACTTTTTCAACACATGTTCAACCTTGGTCGTAGATCTCCTCTCCTGATAGATGGTTGGATCTAATAGTTATGTTGCACACTCTAATGGTCATTGATCTATGCTCTTCCATGGATGACTTCCATGTATAGCACTCCTAGGACGTCGGGACTCCACATATTCTCAACAACCCAAAACTCTTGAAGGTCGTAGTCCGCAATAATCTGGATCATTGATCCCACTAGTGATCAACGGTCATGATATCTTCCTATGTGATATCGTTTAATGATGGATCATTGTCAATCTAGATCTTGGATCCAGTCTAGACCCTTGATTTATCCTTAATCAACTCAATACAAATCATGGGCCACCATGGAACCCTGAGAACTTAAGAACCTTACTTCCACGTGTCATCCCCTGAGTGGGATTTAACGCTAGCCTGACATATCTCAACATCGGGATGTCGGGACTTTACACCCTTGCCAACTATCTGAACTCTCGATGGTCATGATCTGTCGTAAGGAAAACCATTGAATAGGATCTATTGGGTTTAACCTCCACCATCAATCTCTGTTCAACATCTACCAGGGTTCACCTTGGGGTTGACTATGTGGACCTGCCACGTGTCACATGTTGACTAGGCTTCCACATGTCACCTAAATTTGTGACTTTCACACGCACCAGTTTCCAAATGGAAATTGACATTTGTCACTTCCTAAATGTCCCATGTGTCATTCTCTGAGTGGTTGCATACGTCGGGATGACATATATAGGTATCGGGACCTCGTAAAATTTAGGCCTTCCAATTCCTTAGAACCTTCATTGTCCGCAGTCTATTGTAATGAGGACTGTCAATCAATATCTGGATCAAATGCTCACGATTCTCCCTTAACTTCCTCGTGTATTCCAACTCCCAATACAGATATCGTCCGTCGATTTGCCTCTAGATTTTACGGTCAGATATTTCTCTCACCATTGAACTGTCGGGACTTTTATAGAATCCTCCTAACTTCGATCCAACAACTTATATTCATTAATGGAATGATATGATGGTTTTTGTTCCTCGATGCTTACAAAGTATTATTTGACCTCTCATTCACCTTGCACGCAGAACAAGACTTGATCATTGTTCATTCACGACTCCAACTAACCCAATTTTGGATTCAAATGATCCTCTATCGCCTCAAAGACATCATTCTCTTAGATGATCGATGATCGATTTCAACCGGAACCTACAAAACACTAGATAACACATAGAGGATCCTATATGGATTCAATACCTCACACTTCACAAAACACCAGATAATACACAAAGATTATATTAATGAATATGTACACAATTCCATAAGTCCTTGTCACCTTCCTTGGCCTAATATACATTTAATTAGCCTGTGTTTATCCTTTTTTCCACAATTGGCCTTCTACTCTCTCTCGAACTCTTTCTCACTTTTTTTCTACGTACCCCTCTGATTTCTTGTAGGCTTACAATTTTAAGCATGGAAGGTCAACTTGCAGTTCATAAAAAAATCCCTAAGATTGTGCAACTAACAACCATAATTGCACTCTTGTAGGTTAGAATTGATAAGGATCAAATGGAATCAAATCCTCCATACTTAGGATAATCTACCTGAACTCAATTAATTGCTCAATTAAATTTTTACAATTTAAATAGGGAAAAAAAACCATATCCTTCTAGAATCCCACTAAAACATGAGAAATTACATTAATTTGAAGTTTAGGGAACCCACTCCCTTAGTAAATGTAAATACCCCTAGGTCAAATCAACAAGGTTGATTTTGGAGGTGAAATGATCCTACATTAGACTCCCAAGGTTAAAAATGTTCATGATCTCCTGATCATGTGTCTTCAATTGAAGTCCTTCTTTGATCCTCTGCTAATGTTGTCCATATGCATTTTTTCATACATCCTCCATTGTTATCCTCCATCGTCCAAGATCCCAAATTTTATGTTGTTGTTGCTTACTTGCATTGTTTCCTTGCTTTTGTATTGTTGTTGACTTCAACTCTATAGGTCTCCAAATTTATGTTGTGGTTTTCCCTGTTCCTTGTTGATGTAAACTTGTACAGTCAATTGTATTATGTTGTTGACTATCCTTCTTACTTCAGTATGCTTCCTCTTAGGTACTTTTGTCATCAATATCCACATATCATCAATCTCCATGTCCATATTTTCCTTCCACTGCCTTTATCATTCATATGGACTCCATACATTTGTTTCCAACTTCGTGGTCTTCATTTCCTTGATGTCATCAAGTCCATGGGAATACTCAATAAATTCTTCAATTGCAACCTATAGTTTCTCATTTCCATTACCTTTAGACAATTTTGTATCCTCTGGTTGTCTAGAATTCACATACTTAGACAAACAATTAGTTTGAAAAACTAATAATTCTTCTTCTCCTCTTGATGTCTCAAATCATTCATTTATATCAAGTATCATTGAAGACTCCATTCCTACAACAACTATGCAGTCTTCATCAATCCTTGGATTGATCAACCACTCTTATAGTAGCCTTAGTTCTTCATCATAATCTATCAACATTATCTTTGGATGTTTCTTTTCAATTCCTTCATTTTCTTTGTGGTTGTATTCATAACCTACATACACACACCAATGATTAATTTCAAATCCTTGAGACTCTTGGGTATCATTTGGCATCATCTCCTTGTGTTGGTCTGAGCACTTCATAAGACTTTCCTCATCTTCTTCCTTATTTACAAGTTGTGCATATTCTTCTCCATGGCTATTTTTATGAGATAAAAATATCTCATCTTTCTTCATAATAGAATTTTGATTATGTTCTATGCCTTTAGAAAGCATATCGCTACCTTCAAAATTCTTTATGACAGCTCCATATGATTTTCCAGCTTCATCCTTTGTACAACCTGTAAACACACACAAATCATTAGTTTTAAAAACATAAGATTCAGTGGTCTCATTTGATGCCTCTCACATCAACCCCACATGATGTTCTAAACTTTCTCTACAGTTCATGAGACTTTCAACAGGTCTCCCTTCAACATCTCCATCATCATCCTCTCCAAGGAATGATCCTTGCTCTGGTTCATAGAAGTGAACTCCTTCTTCCATCATTGTCCTCTGTCTAAACTGAGTTGCTCTAAGTTTCAATGAAGCATTCAACATGTACATCAATTTATTCATAGACAAGTGCACAATAGGACACTTAATCATATTCTTCACATTCCAACCCCATCTCTGGTCTTCATTGCTTTCCTGTAGCAGCTTTAAAATTATACTGATTCTTTCCTTAACCATAGTAAATTCTTTGTTAAACTCTTATTGGTTCATCTTTCTACCAACTTCTTTGGCATCCTCTCTCCTCTTGCTGTGGTTTTTTCCTGAACCTTTATCATGACCATTAGTAATCATCTCCATATTTTCCCTTATGAACTTCTCCTATTTCATTGTGAGTTGCATCAAGCCTTTTCTATAGCAAGTCTTTGCATCTTGCCACTCAATACCTCATCAAGATTTACTTGAGCCTGACCTCTTGGTATTATTTTGGTTCTCTCCTCTAGAAGCTCTTGATAACTCTTGCTCTTCTCTGTCTTTTGCGCCTACTCACCTTTCTCTGAGAACTCCTACTATTATCCTCACTTCCAATTCTCTACTGGAAGTATTTATAACACTCCTTGCTACAAGGTTTGACCACAAGCTTCTCTTAATAGCTTCTCTTGCTCTTCATCCTCTGTCACAGCTTCTATGTTATCATGGTTGCTACCATTTCCCTGCTGCTACCTGCAACACAGACATACTTTTAACCAGGATTAATTACAAAACATCAATCCAATACTTGCAAGATCTGTTCTGAGATCTTTTCTTGTCAGCATCTCTCCTCAACTCAACTTCTTTGGTTGAAATGATCTCAGTGCTAAAGAAATTACCCAATGTAATTATGTATCCAATTATTTTTTTTACAATTGCAAGTTTTGTAGATTCTCTTTTTATCAATATCATAGCAAAGTTGTTCTCTGATACCAATTGATAGCAACCCACCAGGTCTATTTCCCACAGGTGCAGAGTTCCTAATTAAAATTTGTTGCAGCTTCAAGCTCGAGTTTCTCTTAACTCTTCTATTCGGGCCCAAAATCCCCTATTAACAAATCTCTGTAATGTTTTGTTGTCGCAACAGTCCACTAGAACCTAAAGTCTAGGCACTAATATCTCCTTTCATCCATGCGACTAGTGGTTGTGATCGGTGCTTATCCACTTAAGCTCTTAAACCTTGGTGCTAACTTCTAGCGCTCTCGTTCCATGTGACCATAATCTATGACCACGAGCTTTATTATCATAAACTACTCTGCATATGGTGACCCTTGTGTTAAACTCTGAGCACTTTTATGATACGTGTTCAACCTTGTTCGTAGATATCCTTTCCTAATCGATGGCCATTGATCTATGCTCTTCTACATATGACTGCCACGTATAGCAGTCTCGGGACGTCGGGACTCCACACCTTCTCAACAACCCAAAACTCTCGAAGGTCGCAGTCCACAATAATCTAGATTGTTTATCTCGTTGGTGATCAAAGGTCATGATATCTTCCTCTACGATATCATTCAACGATGGATCACCATCGATATAGATCGTATATCCAGTCTGGACCATTGATTTACCCTTAATCAACACAATACAAATCGTGGGCCACCATGGAACCCTGAGCACTTTGGAACCGTGCTTACACGTGTCATCCCCTAAGTGGGATTTGATTTCATCATGAAGTATCTCAGCATCGGGACTTCACACCCTTCCCAATTATCATAACTCTCGATGGTCGTGGTCCATCGTAAGGAAAACCATTGATCAAGATCTATCAGGTTGAACATCCACTGTCAATCTATGTTGAAAAGTTACTAGGGTTCACCTTGGGGTTGTCTACGTGGACTTTCCATGTGTCACCTAAATTTGTGACTTTCTCTCACGCCAATGTCCAAATGGACACTAACATGTGTCACTTCCTAAATGGACCATGTGTCATTCTCTCAATGGTTGCATACATCAGGATGATGTATATCGGTATCGAGACCTAGGAACTTTTAAGCCTTTCAATTCCTTAGAACCTTCTCTATACATAGTCTTTTTTAATGAGGACTGTCGATCTCGATCTAGATTGAATGGTCAGGATTATCCCTTGACTTCCTTGTGTCTTCCAACTCCCGATACGACTATCATCCATTGATCTGGCTCTGGATATCAGACAGTTGGTTTAGATTGATGGACAGTTGGATAGTTGATTGTCATTGATGTCAACCCTTGGAGAGTGATATTGTAGATTGATTTCAACCCTTAGAGATTGATTTCAACCCTTGAGTATGTTCGGTAGCACATTATAGTAGCTCCAGAGGTATGGGTAAGGAACCCAAGTTTGGTTGAGGAATAATGTAATGAATATCAATGAATATGCAAGTGAGACTATTCTAGATGGTTATTACATGTCGTGTTGTTTCCGGTAATATGTGATACGTCACGTAGTTCCTAACAGCTAAGGAGATATGGCTTAGTAAAGTTGGAGAACCCTCATGAGTTATCTAGAAGCCCCTAGAAGGTCAAAGAAGTCAAATTATTCTAGAAGCTCCTAGAATAAGTTTACGTGGTTGTAAATAGGAGTTAATCATGAGTTAAGTTGTTACAAAAAGAAAATAATTAAAAATAAATTAGTTGCAACTAGAAGTGGTGAGTTCACTATTTGTGGATAAAGTTGTTGAAAGTGGAAAAAGTAGTTAGAAGTGGGTTAGCCTTAAAAGAAGGAATTTGGGTAAAACAGTTAGAAGATAACCCCTAGAGGAAGCTACTTGGAGAGTATAAATAAGAGAGCAAGGGTCTCTTATTAGAACCTATTGAGCACATTGAATATCTATTATTTCATGAAAGATTTATTGCAGGTACTCATTGATACATCTGAAGTTACACAAGTCTGGGGTAGCAAACGACGGTTGACGGCGAAAATCTCAGAGTTTTAGAAAAACCCTAGTTTATGAGGTGTACGCAGGATGCAGTGAAGGAAGGCATGTACGTACCCATGTTGCAGTGGAGGAAAGCATATACATACGCGAACTGTAGAAGAAGAAGTAGTGTACATGTGAAAAAACTCATGAAAACTTGAGTAGATATTAGTACTAGGTCCTTGAAGTCTGAAACCAAGTTTCTAGGTCAGCATTCTATAGGTTCAGGTTAGCTACAAAAGTTCTTGTATGGTTACATGTTTGTTTTGATGATTAGATTTTCTTATGATATGGTGAATGCTTGAGGCATTATTGATATGGTTGGTCTTGTACTTGGATATGGTATATGTTGGTTGGTTGGTTGGTTGAGTGAGAAGCACTCATATGTATGGCACATACTGTATGAGACAGATCTACAGAGATACATTGTTGTTATGTCTAGTATTTATCATTGGTACATCTTGTTGGGTTCAGTGTTGAGGCATATCTTCTATTTCTTGGTACATGGTTGATGGTTTTTGGTTAAGGTGTATTGTTAAAGTTATTGGTATAGTTTGAGGTTGCATTACAGTGAGGTTTTAATGCATTGTTGATGTAAGGGTTTATGGTATTTGGTTTATGGAGAGTATGGTGTATTGCTAGAGGTATCTTGTTGGTTATCATGGTGATATTGTGCATATGGTTGAAAGTTGTCTTGGTGATTGATCATGGTGAGTAGATCTGATTTGGTTGATGAGATTGATGAGATTGATGATACATGTTGTTGTGACATGTCGTGTTGTGCATAGTTTATGTAGTTGTGTTGGTACAGGTTTGGTGCATGGTTGATGCACAGGTTGAGGTACAGTTTGGTGCATGGTACAGGTTGTTATGACAGTGAAAAGTTGGACAAGTTGACTGTGATAGAGTGAAAGTGGTAGTCAATGATAGAGTGACAGTGGTAGTGATTGATTCAGTGAAAGTGACGGGTTGTCTACATTTGGCATTTATATTTCAGGGCAGTTGGACGCGGCAAGGAAAGGGGGTTGTAGCCTCCTTCTGGTTGGTGTCGGAGAATCAGGGAATTAGAGTTTCCTTCAGGTTGGAACCTGAGAACTCGGTGGTTGTATCCACCTTTCAATTATAGTCAGAGAACCCAGGTGGTTGTAGCCTTCTTCTGGTTGGAGCCAGAGAATTAGGGAGTTGGAGCTTCCTTCAGGTTGGAGCCTGAGAAACTAGGGGGTTGGAGCCTCCTTCCAGTTGGAGCTAGAGAATTGGAAGTTGGTGCTTCCTTGAATGTAATTCTTGACATATAAGAAAAGCATTTTTTGGTTTTCTCTCAAATTGGGTTTCCACGTAAATATTGTTGTATTGTGCATTGTGTGGATGTGTTTGTTATTGTTTATTATGCATTGATGGATGTTAATGTTTATGATACAGTAATATGATGATGATAAACAGATGAAAATGGTTAAATAAGTTAAAGGAATATACATTGTGGTTTAAAGGATTAATAAGTGGTATAATTTATCATTACTAATTCACACCCCCCCCTCTCAGCAATCCAACACTAGATTTGACGGTCAGATATTTCTCTCACCAGTGGACTATCGATACTTTTACAAAATCCTCCTAACTTCGATCCAACGACTTATATTCATCAATGGAATGATCTAACAATTGTTGTTCCTCGATTCTTACAAAGGTTTCTTTGACCTCTGGTTCACCTTGCACACAGAACATGACTTGATCATTGTTCATTCACGACTCCAACTAACTCAACTCTAGATTCAAATGATCCTCTATAACCTCAAAGACATCAATCTCTTTGATGATTAATGATCGTTTTCGACCCGAACCTACACAAAAATGGATAACACACAGAGGATCCTATGTGGATTCAATAGCTCACACTTCACAAAATGCCAGATAACACACAGAGATTCTATTAATGAATTTATACACAATTACATAAGGCCTTTGTTTCCTTCCTTGGCCTGATTTACATTTAATTGGCCTATGTTCGGCCTTTTGGCCACAATTTTCCTTCTACTCCCTCTCTACCTCGTTCTCACTATGTCTCTACATACCCCTCTAATTTCCCATAGGCTTACAATTTTAAGCATGGAAGGTCAACTTCCAGCTCATCAACAAATCCCTAAGATTGTGCAACTAAAAACCATAATATCACTCTCGTACTTTACAATTGATAAGAATAAAATGGAATCAAATCCTCCATACTTAGGATAATCTACCTAAACTCAACTTATTTCTCAATTAAGCTTTTACAATTTAAATAGGGAAAACAAACCCTATCCTTCTAGAATCTCACTAAAACATGAGAGATTACATTAATTTTAATTTTAGGGAACCCACTCCCTTATTAAATGTAAAGACCCCTATATCAAATAAACAAGGTTGATTTTGGAGGTGAAATGCTCCTGCATCACAAAACAAATCTCGTATGAGAAATTTAGAGCTCAAACATTTAAGGGTATAATCTTGGCACGAGTTTACTTCTAGAGTGCATAACGCCTTGCTGAGAAGTTTGTTTGGGGCACGGGAGCAATCTATGGAAATCTCATGGACCATAGAAGACAACCATAGAGCCAGATTTGGAATCTAGGTATGTAAAAATGTACAGGAAGTGAAAGGAAACACGTGTAGCATACATGGATAAAATGGGAAAACAATTTAAACTTCCCCATACCATAACTTTCAGCTCGGAGATCAGATTTGGACAAACAAGTAGTTGTTGGAAAGGTCTTGAGGAGAAGAAGACATATATACACCTATAGTTTTTAATTGGGAACTAAAATTTTCAGAAAGTAATAAAGTAATTTTTGTAGTAGTGAAAATAAAGCAATGAGTGGAAATTACAACTTATGAATGTTGTAACTTTTCGCTCTGAACTCAAAATGAGGCATGAGTATAGTCATTGAAGAGTTGTTTCAGAGAGGAATGTGTCTAAGGAATAATATTTCGATTTAGTGCATTGTGTCCTTCATAAATTGAGATGAAGAATAACTTGTATTCTAATTAATGAAWTGTTTTATAGTATGCATGTTCTAACAATAATTATCACATGCACATTTCTTGCAAAATTAGAGGTACTGGAAAATAATTTTTGGTTTTTATATGAGTACTGGAGTTATGGAATATTCCCAAGGATCTTATATCCATGAGAAGGAGATCAAAATTCTGTATATTAGCATGAGAAATGTTGAGATGGAGTTTAATGGAAGAAGAGTCAGGAAGGATCTTGTAACTATGAAAAGTTTGTAGAGAGAAGTACAGAGCTATAGGCCCTATAATGAAAGGATTATGAAAGATTAGTAAGAAATACTTCAAAGTATAAGCATACTATAGAAGCAAGACAATAAAGACTCTGGCACAAAGAAAGTAGCTAGTGCTAGAAAAGTGACTGCATCATGATCCCATAGCAGAAAGGATGGTCACAGGAATGAAAGGAAGTCAAGAAGCATGAGAAGATGCCATCATTATTCAAGGAAATACACTAGAAGAACTCATGCAAGTTCAAGGCGAGGGAGAAACCCATGTGTGTCTCTTGTCAGAAGGAAGAGAAGAAGGCCTGAGGTGAACATCTTGCAAGGTGAACATCTTGCAAGGTGAACTCAGAAAAATCAAGCCACCAACTTTCAATGATGATCATAGGAAAGGAGAAGAGGTCAAGGTCTTCCTTTTGGAAATGAAGAAATATTCTCAGCTGCATGCTACCCCTCAAGGGTAAAGCTACAATTGCAACCTACCACTTGCAAGAAAAGGCAGTTGTGTGGTGGGATTAGCTTAAGCAAGCCAAACACCTTGATGAGAAGAGGATAGCATAGAGGTAGTTCAAATAATATTTCCAAGAGAAATATTTGTTCGAACATTATTATAAAAGGAATATGAAAGATTTCTTTCAACTCAAACTAGAAAGTATGGCAATGGATGAATATGAGAAGAGATTATTTGAATTGCTAAAGTATGTGGACTTCATAAAGGACGAAAAATTCAAAATCCAAAGGTTCATGAGTGGGTTACCCTCCTTCTACAGTGAAAAGATATAATATGATGACCTCGAGACTTTGGAGGAGGCAATAAGAAGAGAAAAGCATCTTTATGAGCAAAGTAGAGGAAGGTCAGTTTTCCAAAAAGCTTGGAATGACAATATGAAGGGTAAAAAGGATCAAAGGCAGAAAGGTTTTAATCCACCCGTTGTCAAGAAAAACTCCCAAGAAAATAAACACTGTCAGTCAACCCAAAATGAGCACAATACTACAGATTCATTTGGGAAAAGGTCAAGGTAGCAGCATGTACAATGTTGGGGATGTAAGGGAAATCACTTATATAGGGACTGCCCTCACAAAGGAGAAAGAATGAGGAACTTACACAACATTCAAAAGGCTGAAATAGTGTAATACATGAGAGGAAACATGCCAAGGATTTATGCAACCTTGGAAAACATGAAAACATAGTATCAATCCCCCATGGTTGAAGTGGAAGGTAAGATTAATAACCAATCCATAGCAATTTTAATTGATCCTGGAGCTAGCCATAGTTACATAAATTATAAAATTGTTGAAATATTTCACTTGCAAAGGGGTAGGAATAAGAAATCTTGGTTAGTTCAGTTAGCCATAGGGGCTAAGAGGAAAATCAACGAGTTGGTTAAATATTTTCCAATAGACATGAATGGACTCAGCACAAAGTTAGATGTGAACATCATACCATTAGGTTCATATGATTGTCTAATTAGCATGGATTGGTTGGAAAAACACCATGTTGTCCTAAACTATTACAACAAGACAATCACATGTCTTGATGAAGAAGGGAAGCAAGGCAAGGTTCAAGGCATTCCAAGAGTTGTAGTTGTTAGAGAACTATCAGTTATGCAATTGAAAAAGAGTTTCAAGAAGGGGTGTCAGATTTTTGCAGCCCGCGTGGAAGAGGCAACCAGAGATAAGGTGGCAGACCATCTAGTTTTGAGGGATTTTGAAGATGTTTTTTGTGGAGATTCTAGGATTTCCACCAAAGAGAGACATTAATTTCTCTATCGATTTGGAGCTAGGAGCTTCCCCAATGTCCAAAACGCCATACAGAATTGGCACACCCGAATTTAAGTAGTTGCAAATGTAGCTTGAAGAATTAATAAGGGGTATATATGTCCAAGTGTGTCACCATGGTGTGCCCCAGTATTGTTTGTAAAGATGAAAGATGGAACCTTGACGTTGTGTATTGATTTTAGACAGCTAAATAAGGTCACCATAAAGAAAAAATATCATTTTCCAAGGATTGATCATTTATTTGATCAGTTGAAAGGTGCAAGAATATTTTTCAATATTGACGTGAGATCAGGCTATCATCATGTGAGGATTAAGAAAGAAGATATCAACAAGACACCGTTCAGAACAAGATACGGGAATTACAAATTTACGGTAGTTCCATTTCGATTATCAAATGCACCATTATTTTTTATGTGTCTAATGAATGGAGTGTTCAGGGAATACCTGGACAAGTTTGTAATTGTGATCCTAGATGATATACCCATTTACTCAAAGACAAAGGAGGAACATGAGAAACATTTAAGAATGGTGCTAAAAGTTTTAAGAGAGCATAAGTTGTATGCCAAACTAAGTAAGTGCATCTTTTATCAAAAGAAGATTCACTACTTGGGGAATATTATTTCAGTGGAAGAGATAGAAGTTGACCCTGAGAAGATAGAGGCCATTAGAGGATGGTCAGCACCAAGAAATGTGACAGAGGTCAAATAATTCATGGGTATTGCGGGGTATTACCAAAGATTCATAAAATGATTCTCAAAAATTGTAAGCCCAATTATTTATTTGCAAAAGAAATGAGTGAAATTTGAATGAACTTCCATGTGTGAAGAGAGTTTTCAGCAGCTGAAAGACATATTGACCAATACGCCAATATTGAATATTGCAAATCCAGATGAAGCTTTTTTTTTGTGCACTTATGCATGCAAGGAAGGACTTGGTGGAGTTCTCACAGAAAAAGATCATGTGGTATGCTATGAATCCAGAAAATTAAAAGAGCATGAAAGGAATTATGTTACACATGACTTGGAATTAGTAGTCATTACTCATGCATTAAAAATGTAGATACATTACCTCATGGGGAGGAAATTTGAGATCAGTACAAACCGTTGTGGTTTGAAACATTCGTTTGGACAGCCCACATTAAATGCTAGACAAATTAGATGGATGGAATTCCTCAGTGAGTACGACTTTGAAATCAAGCACATCAAAGGAAAAGAAAAGCAGGTGGTTGGTGCACTCAACAGAAGAGCTCATGAGATGCATATTGCAACCATCAACATGTACAAGACTGATTTGAAAGATAAAATTATTGAAGCAACAAATTCAAATCAGCATTATTCAAAAATAAAATAAGCATTACAGAAAGGCAATTTATAGCAGAAATTTAAGTATTATGAGTTGAAAGAAGATCGAATTCTCATGTACAAAGGAAAAGTATATGTGTCAAATTCCAATGAACT
>JASDQU010106644.1:101572-113908 GCA_032191745.1 Picea mariana | reverse complement strand
AGTAGCTGAAAGACATATTGACCAGTGCGCCAATATTGAATATTGCAGATCCAGATGAAGATTTTTTTTTGTGCACTTATGCATGCAAGGAAGGACTTGGTGGAGTTCTCACAGAAAAAGATCATGTGGTATGCTATGAATCCAGAAAATTAAAAGAGCATGAAAGGAATTATGTTACACATGACTTGGAATTAGTATGTAGATACATTACCTCATGGGGAGGAAATTTGAGATCAGTACAAACCGTTGTGGTTTGAAACATTCGTTTGGACAGCCCACATTAAATGCTAGACAAACTAGATGGATGGAATTCCTCAGTGAGTACGACTTTGAAATCAAGCGCATCAAAGGAAAAAAAAATCAGGTGGTTGGTGCACTCAACAGAAGAGCTCATGAGATGCATATTGCAGCCATCAACATGTACAGGACTGATTTGAAAGATAAAATTATTGAAGCAACAAATTCAAATCAGCATTATTCAAAAATAAAATAAGCATTACAGAAAGGCAATTTATACCAGAAATTTAAGTATTATGAGTTGAAAGAAGATGGAATTCTCATGTACAAAGGAAAAGTATATGTGTCAAATTCCAATGAACTGAAAAAAAAAAGTGACGAGGGAAATGCACAATGTGTCATATGTTGGGCACCCATGATATCAGAAACCAATTGCAGTTGTAAGAAGCCAATACTTTTGGTCAAGAATGAAGAAAGAAATGGTTAATTACATAGTCAGATGTTTAGAGTGCCAGAAGGTGAAGATCAAACATAGACATCCAGCATGGCTATTACATCCATATCCCATTCCATAATGGAAGTGGAAAGTAGTTACAAATGATTTTATTACAAAGATGCCTAGAACAGTGAAGCAGCATGATTCCATCATGGTGGTGGTGGATAAATTAACTAAGGCAACACTTTTTATTCCAGTGAAGACTACACACAAGGAAGAAAATATTTCATAAATATACATGAAGGAAGTTTTCATGATACATGGAGTTCCCAAAGCACTTGTTTCAGACAAATATCCAAAATTCACTTCCAATTTTTGGAAGTATTTGTTCAAAGGTTTTGGGACAAACCTAAATCTAAATACAACGTATCACACAAAGTCAAATGGGAAAACAGAGAGAACTGAAAGAATAATCAAGGACATGCTCAGAATGTATGTGATGGATCAACCATCAAAGTGGGAGGATTATATTTATTTACTTGAATTTTCTTACAATAATGGGTATCAAACCTCATTGAAAATGAACATGTTTGAAACATTGTATGGCAGGAAGTGTAACACACTAGTGACTTGGGATAATCTAGCAAACAGAGCAGTTATTGGGACAGATTTTTTGAAGGAAATGGAATATCAAATGACAAAGATCAAGTAGAACTAAAGGTTTCCCAAGACTGGTATAAAATTTATACATACAAGAATAGAGTTTTCATAGTTTTAAAGTGGGAGAACTTGTATTTTTAAAAGTGAAAGTGAAGATAAGTTTGTTAAGATTAGGAATGTTGGACACGTAATCCTTTGTGGTTATGTTACTTGTAAATGTATGTAAATATGAAAAGTTTTAGGTGATAGGAACGGTCAACCGTTGGGGAAGACCAAGAGTCATTTACTCATGTATATATGCACCTATCATAATAATGCAAAGAACATCAAGTGTGGAGTTATAATTTCTGCCAGAGTTTCCTTTCCCTTAGGGTGCATAAAACGTCTCTCCTCAGTCCTAACCAATTCTCTGGTCTCTCCTCAGTCTACCTTGGATTTGCTAGCCTGCGCTCTCGTTTATTCTCTGACTTTGCCTAGTCTCATCTACAAAATTTTTTCAAACATCTACACGCAATTACAGTCCAAAAGAAAACCCTAATTATTTTAATGTTGGTGAAAACACACACATCCCATTACCTAACCTACGCTAACTACACGCATCCTCTCTCAACACAATGCATTCGACTCCACGCCTTCGACAAAATACGCCTTCCACTATACATCTTTCTAATTGGTTATTCTCTCACGCTGCTACTTGAATCCATACCTCTCACACGGCCTTTGGAAACCCAAATCGAAACCCTAATTTTGGCCACTGTGTCTGCCAATTTGACGTCATTGTGGTCTTTACTGAAGGAATCCTTTATATTGTCCCACGAGAACCTCAAATTCTCAACAGAGACGCAGTATCGATTCGGATTCGACATGGTTCTACCGCATAGTACAGATGGGATGAGATTCGGCATGGTTCTGCTTTTGCCTCCATGAGAGGACCAGAGAATGCAAAAGAGGTGTGGTATCAAACGATTTGTGGATAATTTGTGATAGCTGGTGGTTCAATGGTATATCCCGTCGACTACACTAAGAATTCAATGTAGTTATCAACCTCATGTGATCACCCTTATAATGTTGCTAATGGCCATGTCTAGGAGCTTAGAGAGCGAATCCACCACGGGATCCACCTTGTATATTTTTTCCATCCAAGATCTGCAATGTCACTTTTTTATTGTCTGCCATTGATGATGTTTGCGTACATGATGGAATATCTGGTCTTCCCTTGAATTTGAATCAATGGTTAATTGAATAGCATAGCTACTTGCCTTGTTACAATTTCAAGATTCTCCTTCTTCCATGTATTTAAATGAGAATGAAGGCAATAAATTTTCTCTATTTACTACCGACTCATATCACCTCTATTCAGTGATTTTTGAAGTGTGGAGTTATAGTTTCTGAATTGGAGCATGTATGGATAGTGTCAAATATATATTTCTCATGACCAGCTTCTAAATGGTGTCTTTCTCTAGTGATCATAACCATTTTTGTCGACACATTACTCATTCCTCAAGGTTGAGTGATTGCCTTCACTAGCTGAGAAGTCTCTTGGTTCCATTGTTCATTTTTATTGGTGCATCATAATTGTATTCTTGGTGCAGCAACATTGTACCTTTGGTGCACTTTCTTCACCTTCTCCATTTGGAAACATGGGTTTTGGAAGCACTTCATTTAATGGACAGCATGAAGGTGGTAACAAACGACGCATAAAGAAGCAATTAAGAGCCAAGGGGAGTTGGTATAATCCCTGCGTAAAATTTGACCTTCATCATACCCATTGCGGAATGAATGGGTCACATGAAGCCTTCGATTACAGAGTTCCATGGAAGAATATCAAAGAAGAGAGAGATAGAACCTCAGAGCTAGTGAAAGGTAAAGCACATGTACATTATGTTGTTGCCTATTGCAATATAGGAGTAACTGAATATATATTTAATACTTCACTTGCTTCTTATGGAGATGCATGGCTTCTTGACACAGGCATGACCACTCACATGACCTTTCGAAGAGACTTCTTCAAAGATGTCAATAATGTAGATGGAGTAGTGTATTTTGCAGACAGATCTAGTCTCAATCCCTTGGGAATGGAAACCATCGGGCTAAGTTGCTTGGTCTCAATAATTTTCTTCAACATAATGTACTCTATCTTCCAAAGCTGCAAAGAAGCTTGTTGTCCCTTGTGCACATAAGAAAGCAAGGCCACTTTGTTCATATGTTCGGTGGCAAAGTTTAGATAAGGAAGTACTCTAGCAACATGGTTTTCATGACCGGAATAGAAGATGGAAGATTGTTGAAGTTGAATGGGACATCTTCCCATACACACATTGTTGCATACCTCTCTCATCATGACTTAGGTATAATTCCATCTAGTATTTTTTGTCATGTTAGATTTTTCCATATTAGTTATGACAGTCTTCATTTGTTGAGAAAGAATGGTGTTTCTATTCTGCCCACCATTCCTAGAAAACTGAAACAATGTGATGATTGTATTCTTGGAAAGCATAGCAAACATCCTTTCCATGATTCCTCTTCCAAAGCATGTAGAAAACTTGAATTGATTCATTTTCATTTGTGCAGCCTTATGCTTGTTCCTTCTGCAAATGGAAACAAATATATCATGAATTGTATATATGATTACACCAGAATGTATTGGGTGTACTTGTTGAAAGACAAATCACAAGCTTTTGAAATATTTAAAATTTTTCATGTATGGATTCAAAATGAAGCTCAATATCGTATTGGCTCTCTTCGCACTGATAATGGAAGAGAATATACAGCTAATGAATTTGAAAGTTACCTTCACCAACATGGGATCAAACATCAAACAATTGTTCCATACAATCCTCAACAAAATGGTGTATCTAAACGAATGAACATGGCACTTCTTAATATGGTTTGTTCCATGATGTTTTTTCAAGAATGTTAAATTCATGTTTTGGGATGATGTAGTTATGTGTGCAGATTATGTCAAAAACAAATGTCCATCTCATGCTATCAAAAACAAGTCTCCTTAAAAATTGGTATGGTCGCATTCCTTCGGTGATGCATCTCAGGGTCTTTGGTTCCACCTGTTATGCCTTGATTCCTAAAGAGAAAAGAAGCAAGCTTGATGCAAGGAGTCAAAAATGCATATTCTTGGGGTACTCAAATACCATAAAAGGGTATCGTCTTTACGATGAGACAAACAATAATTTCATCCTTTCCATAGATGTGATCTTTCTTGAATCCACCAAGACAGATGAAACTGTTGAGAGGCATCTTGATCATCTAGATAGATTCACTCATGTGAAGACATATCATGAATTTGATGATGAGATTCCACATCTTGAAGGGGGGATCCCTATCTTGGGTCAATCTTTAGAATCTCCTTTTAAAGCACCACCTTCCCCTCATGAATAAGTTCATGCCACTTCATCAGAACCTAAAGTTCAGTTGGATGATGTGATTGAAAGATTTGAAAAGTTTAGGCTTGATGAGAACTCAACACCGTCTCAATCAATCGATCAACCTGGACCATCTCATAAAGTTCCACAAAAATGGCTCACAAAAACACTTGAAAGTGTTCATCCTGATGAGGTTGGGAAGACAGGAACTAGATTGTCCTTAAAACAAGATGGAGGTAATGCAAATAATTCAAACTCAGATGATGTAGTTGACATGGATGTTTCATATGATTGTGAGTTGAATTTATTTATCTATTGACCATGAACCGACTTCATTTAAAGAAGCCACTTGTCATGATGAATGGAAAGAAGCTATGCAGAAGGAATATAATGCTCTCATCGAGAATGGGACATGGAAGTTGGTGGACCCTCAATATGGAACCAAACCAATCAGTTGCAAGTGGGTATTCAAGAACAAGTACATATCAGATGGCTCACTTGACAAGCAAAAAGCAAGGCTCGTGGCAAAAGGATTTGCACATAAATAAGGTGTTGATTATGAGGAGACTTTTTCCCCCACAATAAAATGGGCTACCATACACACTCTATTTTCCATGGCAACACAAAATGGATGGAAAATTCATCAAATGGATGTGAAGACTGCTTTCTTGAATGAAGACTTGAAAGAGAATGTGTCCATGTCTCAACCAGAAGGATATCTTGTAAAGAGATAAATACATAAGGTATGCAATCTCATCAAATCCTTGTATGGCTTGAAACAAGCACCGTGAGCATGGTATGAAAAGTTAACCAAGCATCTTTTGAAATTAAACTTCAAGCATTTCAATCTTGACAATGCAACTTTGTTTGTCAATAAATTTGGAAAAATAGTTGTAAATATTGTAGTATATGTAGATGATTTGTTCATAACATGGAACAATGAGAACTGCATTGCATCCATAAAGAAAGAGTTAAGAAAGGATTTGAGATAACAGATTTGGGACATCTTCACTACTACTTGAGCATTGAAGTGATCCATAATCCAAAGTACGTATTCATCTCCCAGAAGAAGTAGATTAGAGAATTGTTGAACAAGTTTGGCATGGTTGAGTGCAATCATGTTTCTACTCCCAATGGAACAGAATTTGAAACTCACATCAAAAGAAGGGAATGAATTTGAGGATGCAACCAAGTATATATGGCTTTTGGGAAGTCTTATCCATCTTACTACCACCAGACCAGACATTTCATTTGTTGTTGGCACTCTTTCTAGGTTCATGCAGAAGCATTGCGAAGGACATTGTTATGTTGCAAAGAGAGTTCTAAATTACTTAAAAAGAACTCAAGATTTTGGACTCGAGTACTCTAAGGTAGATGACTTCAACCTGATCAAATATTCTAATTGTGACTTTGATGGGGATAAGGAAACTGGAGTATCAACTTCAGGCTATCTCATGAATCTTGGATCAGCAACTGTCTCCTAGAGATCACACAAATAATCAATCACAGCAGATTTTACAATAGAGGCAGAAAACAAAGTTACCGACTTAACGAGAACTGTGACCTCAAAATGAGAACTCTATCCCTTAAAACCCATATTTTTGCATAAAAAACATGAAAATCAACCCCCACATCAAAAAGTGGTGCTACCAGTAGCACCATTTTTTTAAACGGGATCAAAATTACAACATTTTTCAAACATGGCCCTCGAAACTCAGACAGTAGCTCAGAAAAACCTTAAAATCAACACCTAAATCAAAAAGTGATGTTGCATAAAACAAAATGTTTTTTTTCTAAACGTGAAAATCATAGCTCTTTACGACCTAATTGAAATTGTGGCATTGAAAACAAATCCCAACGCAAATAAACAACCCCAAATGGTAACTTGAAAAATTATTTACAATTTATTTTTTTTAAATTTACATTAAAAAATAAATAAATAGAAAGGACAAAAACTTCGCAAATAATTTTTTTTTTAAATGATCAAAAAGACACATTCAAAAAAATATATTCAAAATTCAATTTTAAAAAAAAAAGAAATTTAAAAACAAGGTGAAAAAGAAAAATAACTAAAAAGAAACAAAAAAACATTAAAACTTTCCTCCAAAAACAATATATATATATATATATATATATATATATATATATATATATATATATATATTACAAAAGAATCGTTAAAATGCTTTAAAAAATAATAATAATAATAATAATAACAAAATTCAACAAATAAAAAGTCTAAAATAAAAAATATTAAAAAATTGTAAACTAAAACTTTAAAATTAAAATAAAAGACAAAAAAAAATCAAAAATATATATTTTAAAAACAATATTTAAATGAAAACAAAGCAATTTTAATAAAATCAATAACTTTGAACTTGTGACCTCTTAGGAGGAAACACATGTTCTTAACCATTAGGTCCACTTAGGCTGTTTGTTTTATATTTTGGTTTTTTTCTCTTTAGTTTTTTAAGATTTTCTTTAATTTTTTTCATTATCTAAATTTGTTTTTTAATTTTTTATTTTGTTTTTTAATTTGAATTCTTTTATTGTTATTAGTTTGTAATTTATCAAAAAAAATGAATTATATTTGTTTGCTAAATATTCAAAAATAGTGTTATTTAACAACAATTTTTTTTCTATGTATTGAAGTAAATGTAAACAATATGTTAAAAATGGTGTTTTCCACTATATTTTAAAAGTATGGAACAATAAATTAATTAAGGAAACACAATTATAAGAAAAATCGTAACTTCAAAAAAGTAAATGTAAAAAATATTTTTAAGATTGAAAGCATGGAAAAATGACTAAAAACATTGTTGGATAAAAATTCAAAAAAAATAGAAAAATTTGAAAATAGATGAAAAATAAGCATTTAAAAAAAATGTGGAAACAATGTGGATCGAAAAATTTAAAATATCGAAAAACCCCTAAAAGGGGAAGGGGGGTGCTACTGATAGCACCATTTTTAAAAATGGGGTAAAAAATTGGATCCCCAGAAAAACGAGAACTCTATAAAGTTCTCGTTAAGTTGGTAGTTATGTTAGAATATGTGGTAGCTGCAGAAGCGACAAAAGAAATTGTGGGGCTCAGGAAAATACTCGAATATTTGCAGGAGAAACAAGTAAATTCTACTTGTCTTCTAGTTGAAAATACTTATGCAATCAAGTTGGCAAGCGCATCAACACAATGTATCACCTGATTTGATATCATGTAGAGGCCAAGACAATTCACTCCAGACATTGTTCCACAGAAGAGAAAATTACAGACATCTTCACCAAAGCGGTTGGAAGAGAAAATTTTGAGAAGTTTAGAATGATGTTTGGACTCACACACACCCCTTTGGATTAAGGGGGGGGGGGATGTTGGACACGTAATCCTTTGTGGTTGTGTTACTTGTAATTGTATGTAAATATGAAGAGTCGTAGGTGATAAGAACGGTCACCCGCTGGGGAAGAACGTGATTCATTTACTCATGTATATATGCAGCTATCATAATAATGCAAAGAACATCAAGTGTGGAGTTATATTTTCTTCCATCTTGGCCTGACAAGGAAGCCGCCCAAAGTTGGAAGCAAGATATTGTGGACCTTTTGTAATCCTAGAAAAGATAGGGTCAATTGCATACATGCTAGGATTGTTTGCATCCATGATCCGGGATCTTTTCAACGAAGTGACTTATAAAGAATTGTATTAAATGAGCATAAATTAAAGTGCACCATTAAAGAAGGAAAAACTCAATAATGAAGAGACATAAGCATCAAATCTGAACACGAAAACTTGATAACGAAGTTCGTCCCTAGTGGACTATGTCTCTACGTCTTGCTCTCAAATGGGTAGGCCTTTTTATTAACTCAGCAAAAGAATTTGGCAAAACACATAAGTATACCTCATTCTGGAATTAAGCTGCAGAAGTGTTGCTCAAATCAGAAAACAGACAACACCATTGAATTTGTGGCGTCGAATTACCCAAAAATGACTGTCTCCACGCCTCAATCTGACTCTGGCACTCCCATGCCCAAGAGAATTTTTGCCTCGGTTTTTGTGCCTACAACCTGCAATTAATTCATTAAAAATTGCCTCAAAAATTGTGCATGGTCGTACCGTCATGCACACTTGTTCCTTCCCCCGTGCACTGGAAAATTTCAACATTTAAATAATAACCGTGGGAGGTATAAACAATGGGGTCGTTTGGCCCAACGGTGGCGGAGCTATAGATAAGGCGTAAGCATAGGGGGAGGTCCCAGGGTCGAGCCCGCGGGCCTCCCCTTTTGGGTTGTTTTTGTAACATATATATATAAATGTGTGGTGGTTCGCCAACTTTTGGAGCTGGTTTATATTAGTTCGTTGGGCCGTTAGACTTGGCAGACCCGCCCTTTTATTTTTTTTTAAATTCAGTTCTCGGGCCCTCACTGAGCATTTGCCCACTGCCACGTGGCAGCCAGCCATTAGGCCAGGCCAACCACCTGCAAATTCACCTGCCACATAATCCTTCCACGTCACCGTACATACTTCCACGTCGATGTACGAACTGCCACATGGCGCTTTTTCATTGGTACACGGATGGACCTGAAAAATCCAAAAACGAGTGACATGTGGTAGCCTTTAATGCTGCCACGTCACCATGTTGACATCAGCATGACATGTGTCGCCTCCTATGTGTGTCATGTACATTGTATAGATGTTGACATCATCCGTATGGATGTTGACGTCATCCGTACTGATGTTGACATCATCCGTACTAATGTTGACGTCGCGGTACGGATGCTGACTCATCCCCTGTTGACTAGGCTAGGTTGACCAAACTTTGACCATGAATATATTATGATCTGTAACTCCGTTTGACAATCCATTTTCACTTTTGGAAATATTGTGATGCGCTCTTCGCGATGATGCCACTTTCACTAAGTTTTGAGGACTTTGAATTCTTGCCCTTTCTTTGTCTGCTAAGGCCATTTTGAGCTTCCTAAGTTGCTTCTGCGAGTTATGAGTTATCCTTATTCTTCTCTGGATCCTTTTGTGATGAATCCATGAGAGTGTGGAGTGTATTTCATGTGTCCTTATTAAATAAATATGTGTCTGACCCTAACCACATAATTGATTCGACCGTGATCTAGGTGGAACATGAAGGGGATTTCTAGGTGGAACCAGTACGCATCATGTACCAGAAAGTCAAATTGATCAGGAACAAAGCCACAGGGATGGTAAAGGTTCAATGGACCTACTACGGTCCTGAAGATGCTACATGGGAGCACGAAGAAAACATGTGGGAGGAATACCTGCAAAGTTTTGACAATTTTGAGTAAAACATAATATAAGAATGCAAAACTCCATTTTGAGCAGCTAGAGTTATGGAACCACATCTCATAGTCCTAGTCAATCTATGTTGAGGCCTTGAAAAAATAATGGTACAACCTGACGGACTGAGAGCAGTGAAGGGGTACATTCCTTGGGTTAGCGGGTTGAGAGGAACAAGAGATTTTTGTTACAAACTATTATTAGAGTTGTAAAATTGTAGAATTTGTATTTCTTCGTATTATGATGTAAATGTGTATATTTATATCAGCATAGTGTGCACCAAGTATGATGCAAAATTATATGGGAGGTGGAATGTAACGTCCCCGCTATAATCCTCAGTTTAATTAATTTTTAATGTAGATATAATGTGTGGCTATGACCAAGTGATGTATATGTGAATTGTATTTCTATTTTTTTTTAAATAAAATGTGATGCGAGTTGTTGGGGGATATGGGCAGAGATGGGAGATGATTAATACAAAAGAGAGGGGAGGGTCTAACAGAATTTATAAGAGGGTTCCAAGGGGGAATTACCAATGTCTATTAATTCAACCCACTTCCTAAAATTATTATTGGTATATGAACCTTCCAATTTCTAATTGAGTGTCCCCAAATCCAATCATTGAATACATGTAAGAAGGTGGGTGTGAGAAATCACATCCCATAGTTATTGAGAGCATGGGGGATGAGTAAAATCATCTTGGGTAAGTGTTTAAGGCAAGCAAGCAAGCAAAGAAAGGAAATTTGTATGTGTGGTAACAACAGTTTTAGACAACCGTGTTTCTTTGAGCAACCGCAAGCTAGGGTTTGGACAGTTGCGGACATTGCAAAGAGCAACATGAGCACCAAAGGAGGGGGAAAGGGGACCCCCTTATACAAACAGATAGTGGTAGACAGAGGGAAAGGGACAAGGGGAAGAGTATTCAAGACACCAATGAAAGACACCTCGGGATCAGACCCTGGAATAGGTCAAGAAAGAAACAAGGGGAAAAGTGAATGCAGGGAAGAGGAAGCAAGAGAAACTCAGAACAAGTCGCAAGACACAACAAAGACCAACCGGACCAAAGGGCATAACCCATGCAAACCCAAAGCAGCACTGATACCCAAGGTGGTATTGGAGGATCCGCAGACGCAACTCTACAGAGATCAGATGAAGGCGCATGCGCTAATCTACAAATTTATGGGATTATGGCCCACAGAAAAAGCGTTGCGCAACTGGATCAAATATCACTGGAAGCCAAATGGGGAAGTGGAGCTCCACCTGGACTCAAAAGGTTTCTTCACAGCGGTATTCATAAACCTGGAGGACAGAGACAGAGTATTTGAAGGAGGGCCATATTTCCATGCATCAACAGGACTATACATGCAGCCATGGAAGGAGAATTTCTCCCCAGAAAAAGAGACCTTCAAAAAGGTACCAGTCTGGTTGAGAATCTACTTCCTACCCTTAGACTACTAGCTACCCTCCACTTTCGAAGCGATAGGGAATAAACTAGGGAAATATATAAAGACCGCAGAAGCAACCCCGAAAGGGAGATACACATCCTACGCAAGAATATGCATAGAGATGGATGTGTCGGGAGCACTTCCAGGTGCGATATGCCTCAAATTCAGGGATGAGTTGGATCCAAAACATCAATTACGAACAAATCCCATTTCAATGCAGAAGATGCCACGAACATGGCCACCTGATCAGGGAATGCCCTCTTAATAAAAAGCAAGAAACGGAAAATTCCAAACCATAGCAGGATGAGGATGGATTTGTTAAACCAAACCCCAGAAGTAGAGCCAACAAAAGGCAGAGCAAAGCCCAGGCAGGAAATAACCCAGAAGTTCGATTGAGTTTGGAAGGAAGGGAGAAAACCAGTCAAGGGGCAGAGGCCAAGAAGGATGTGGTAACAGCTTAGGAACTCCGAGAACAAACACCAAACAAACCCACCAACCGACCTAACAACCAGAAGGAACAAGGAAGTTGTGCAACTCCGATGGACGGAGAAATCAGAGACGACAACACCCCCATGCAAGATGCAGAGGGAGAGGTGGAAATGACACCAAGCGAAGTAGGCACAGAAGATCTGGAACTCAGAGACCTGGTGGAAAGGGAAGGGATAGACCTCACAAACATACTGGAGCAATGGAAAAGATAGGGAGTGGACAATGTACCAACAAAGAAACTAGACCGCATCCAGTACTTGTTCCTCCTAAGGGAGGAAGCCAAAGCTAGAGTCCAAAAGCAAGCACACGGGGAGATTGGACACCTAGGAGTCAAAGCTGGCAAGGTACAACCACAACTCTCACCCAAACAGATGCGGAGGAAAAAAGGCAGGAAATC
>JASDQU010106644.1:69181-83513 GCA_032191745.1 Picea mariana | reverse complement strand
GGTTGACTTGTCAAAACGTCCACCTCTTTGACTAGCTAACCTATCAAACTGAACAGCAACAATATAGGTGATGTCATACCTTTCAAAACCCTTGTTTGGCCTTAGAATGTTGTGGTATAGTCATCTATTTGATAGACTTTGAGTTGTTGATTACATTCATAAGCTTATTTGACAAAACGTTCCTCTCATTGTCTTCTGAAATTGATCTAATACTAGGGCTGACGTCACCCTAATTCTACATAGTGACGCAGCAACAATATTGGTGTATGAGCTTATTTACTGCATTGTGATATAACAAGGTTTGATTGTGTACATTGAATGCCTTTATCATTTTGTATTTATTCAAGAAGTTCTATAAGCCTTTGTCTTTATTAGTAATCATTGACTTCGTCAATAATTACTTTTAATCATTGCTCATATATATGTGGAAGATAGTCATTGATACTTTGAAGTACTAACCACTGCAGCACATTCTTTTAGTTTTATTTGTCCTGTCTCGTAAACAGGTGCTCATTCAGTGACATATCTCTTCCTTGACTATCTCTCTTGGCAATAATTTGTGAAAGGAAACTTTTATCTTGATCCATTAGACCTTTAGCCCTTTCAGAAACCCAGATTACTAGGGACGTCTCCCTTGGGATTAGCCACCCTAAATAGAAAGAGCTCCCCATCAAGGTGACAGTGGGTGGGGAAGCTCCTGTTACGCCAGTTTGAAGCCTTGACTCAAGCTACCTAATCCTTTCCTACAAATTGTGCGATAACAGGGATCACAGTGGAGTTGCGTTGGGTCCGCAAGTCAGCAAATGGACTTGCGGATAGAGTTTCTAATGAAGGGGTCGATAGGGAGGGATCAAAATTGGATGCCACATGGATTAACATCCCAAGTGGCCATTTTCGGAAAGACTGTACCCAACTAGCAGCAAAGGACTATGATGGCAGCTAAAGTACGGGCGACCACATCGAGGTTGGAGACACATAATTAAACAAAGGGCAAGTAGGATCTAGGTCAAATCCGTTAGGCCACCTTTTAAACACGAGTTACAATGTAGATCACAGTCACACCACAAGAAGGGGTACGATACCAAGGTCCTGTCAATAGAAGGAAGTACAGGGGTTGTCCGTGGGATAATGGAAAGGGTAAGCCGCAGCTGGCAAAGGACGAAGATAAAAGGGATAGCCTGAGAGCAGGTATGGGTACACCTCATCTACACCCAGATCCCGAGGGAGCAAATGATTGGAGGACAGTGTGTAAGGCAAAATATTGGCGTTGGAACAACGACAGAGCTCCCAAGCACACACACTCAGGAACAGAGATAAAGGACCGAAAGATACGCCTTTATAGGAGACAAATGATTACCTGGAGAAGACCACCTCCGAGGAAACTCTATAAAAGAAGAAGCATTCGGGATAGCGACAGACCAACTAGCAGCAATTCCAGAGACCAGGAAGGGGAGAGTAGTAGCAGAGAAAGAAATCACGACAGAAGCCATGGCTTACAAGAAAAGATGGTAAGAACAAAGAACACCCAGAGAAAGAGGGGACCCTAGGGGGAGGAACTCCCAATAAGCACATGGAATATCACTAGGATGGAATAGGCGGCTAGAGAGGCCAAAGGCACCTTCCTCAAGTAGGCAGATACAAAGGGTAAAGCAGTCATCGACAGATGGGAGCAGGAATTCAACACCAAGCGCCAGGGAAAAGCCTGGGCGGAACTCATCCAAGAAGCAGATGGGTTAAGGGACCCAGGGGCCACACAGCCCAGAAAAATCCTCTACCACAAAACGGTGGAGGAAGCCTAGTGTACCAAGATGCTAATATGCAATCTGAGAGTAGAAAAGAACGAGACCAGCAGGGTGGAAAACTGAGGCCGCAAGAAGGAAATAATAGAAATCTTGAGTCGCCTCAGTGACTTGGAGGCCAACGTAAGAGGCATAGTAGAGAACCAGAGGAACCAAGGCAAAAAAATAGACCGACTGGCTGGTCAAATCCAACTCTACCTTCGCTATGTCCATCACATGGACATCACTCCAACAAACCGACTTGGAACAGCAACCAGCATCAGAAGGATGCACACGGTGGAGCAGAAAAGGAAAACGAGGTAAGGAAGGAAGGAGATGAAAGCCACCCAATCTGCGTGGACTAGCGCAGCACCAACTCAAGTTCTTTTGTTTATCAGTATAGGAACAGTGCATGTTATATGCTATTGCTTTTAATTATTCCTGATGGTATAGTTCTTTTTTCTTTTTCAAACGAACTTATGGAGACTGGGTCGGTTTCCCCGAGTGGCGGCCCAGCCATCCTTTCACTAATGAAGATAGCACAGCTTGGGGACCCCTGATCTGCTTCCTTTTTGGCAGACCAGGGGCCACCCTTCAGCCTTTTTTTGTACAATATTTTACTCAGTAATATAGAATCTCAACTCACTTACAAAAAAAAAAACAGTTTTAGACAGACATGTTTTGCAGGAGCAACAAGTAGAGAACGTGGAAGAAGAGCATTTGAGCTAGAGAAACCATGGAGGGCGAATTGTAGAGCATATTTGGAGCAAAATATTGAAGAGTTGGGTTGTCACACCTGAAGAGTGAACTCATGTATTATTTTCACTATAACAACAAGTGATTGTTTTTGTTTTCCTAGTATTTTTCCTAGCAGTGAGCTCCCTTGAGTTTCCTAGTACGCAAGTTCATGGTTACATGTTCCAAAGAGACCTTGATAAATGAATGAGACGCCCAATGGACTGAGATCAATGAAGGGGTACATTCCTTGGGTTGGTCAGGTTGAGAGGAATAACGTTGGTGAAAAATCGGGATAGTTATAAGAGAATACTAGTGGGTTGTGGGATTTTCTGAGTTGTGAGTGGACAGTGAGAGACCGCCCTCTTTTGTGGATTTCTAGCCCTAGATCAGGGGTGACTTGTTGTTGATATTTGGAACAACGATTCTATGGTTGGGTGGAACGTCCATCCCAAGCAACTAGTTGCACAATTGTTTTTAAAAGATAAGTGTTTTGTCGTGTTTCTTTGTTGCATTATGAGTTTAATTGTTGTTTATTAACTTTTTGTTTGAGAACAATTTACATGTTCTTGTGTTGAGTTATTTAAACTACATTCATGTTGTTTTTAGCATGTTGTAGATGAATTTAGTTAATGCTATCATAAAATAGTAAAATGTGTGTGTAATTTGTAGCTGGTGAGCTACAGGAAATTAATTAGCAAGAAATTTAAATTTTATGTGTAATTTTGCACGTAATGGATCTCAGTTGGGTTGAGGAACGTTACATGAACCGCATTTCCATCCTATTTATCCAATCAATCAAGTATTACTATTTTGTATTTTCACCATAGCGTGAAACTTCAGCTTCCACTCCCCTCTTACATTTAAGGAATCGAAGTAATTGGAATCCAACATCCCCTTCTTGCCCATTTTCTCATTTATCTTCTTGTTCATCCTTCGAACTACTAGATTATCATTCTCCACTCTATTTTCTTGTCTCCAATTCCTCAATTCTTCTTCTGAGTTCTTAGATTTCTTAATTCACACTAATCTTCCCCAACTTCTTTCCACATATGCAAATCTTACATCATGAATTATCATAATTTTTAAGGACTACCACTTTTGTAATTTAAAATCACTTTCAACTTTCTTCTTCCCAAAGATTCAAATATAATATGATATCATAAGGATATGTCATAGTAAGCAATGGATCCAACTCAAGGCTCTATGCACTACTTTAAACCACACAAGTTGTGTGCAACAAAGGGAAAATAAGACAAAGATACAAGACAAAAATAACACACCAATTAAGTCACAAAGTTCTATTCTTTCATTATATCAAGGATTATAATAAATTGCATCAAATATTCCCCCCTAGGTTTTCACAAGTCCTCACAACCTCTCCATGTACAACTAACTCTCTCTACATATCAAACATGCTCGACTCTATGTTTCTCTTAGACTTCTTCTCATATGAATGCAATATGTAGATCCCATAAACACCTTTCCTCATTTATACTCCTCGGTCTCTTACATGAAATCACTCAGGTCACACTCTTTTTCTTACATCAACCATTTGGTATTATCCTCCTCTCCACATCCTCGACATTTGTGTTCTTCCTTCTCAATGGCAATGCTTTATAGCAATGTTCTATGTCTTATCCTCAAAGTATAGTTTATTTACTTTGAAATATCTTCATGTGGAAAACCCCTCTCTCTCTTGGTGCCCACATGAATCTAATCAAATGTATTTCTCTTGCACTTGGGACTAATATAATCCCCATATTTTTTCATCAATATATATTTCTCACCATCAACCCTTGGCATTCCAAAAAAAATGAACTTTTTTTAAAACGCTCCATCTCCATCATTTCTTGGTTTCCCTTAGCTACCACATGTTTATATCTTTGAATTCCAAAATATGACCTTTCATACTCGCATGCAAGTGCCACACTCTATCTTCATGCATATATATTTCTCTATACCAAGCATTACATCTACACTAGCACCATTTATTCCTATTTGTTCTCTATGTTAACCATATTTTGCATGTACCCAATCAAAAATCCATATTGATGCTTTTGCATCATTAATGTTTTCCCAGGGAAACTAAATTTCAAAATTCAGGTATTTGTTCTCCTTACTCATTTTCTCCCTTTTGTTTAGGGATTCTTATGTAAACAATGATATTAGGTCTCAGCAAACAAGGTGAAGTATGGAAACTAAGCAAGCATAGTAGAGTAGAATTGAAAAGAACAAAGAAGTAAGAATAGCAGAAAGGATTTAGGGAAAATACTAACAAATAGTCATAACATTATCTTTACAATAGTTTATCTCATTATCTAGAAAAATAAGGATAATTTCTCCAATGAGATATTTTAAGTACATTTTATGACGTTGATAGGTTTGCAACTAGCTATTCACCTTTTCTAGACATATTATCACCGCTTACTATCATTCTCATTTTTATTTTTCTAAAATTTATCAAAGCCTATATGGAAAATGGTTTCTATTAGAAACAAGGCTGCATAGTAGCGTATACCTGTTGCTATGCAGTTATAATAAAATAAAAGCTACACATATGCATTCAATACTATATCTGGAAATATGATATTATTTTGTGAGCCTGCTTAACAACGAGCATGTATTAACCCCGGAACTGTTTACTTTCCCAAATTTTATTAAAATGTTTACTTTCCCTCGGCTACTGGCTCTGTTGTTATAGACTTTATAGCCTTTACTTTCTCTGTTATTGGTTTAAGTGAAAAACCCATGGTACATAACCTAACTAAAACATTTAATAACATTAAATAGTGCTTCACATGTCGCCGCCACATATGTAATAAGAGATTGAAATGATCAACCAATAACAATGAAGAAAAATAATTTAAATATTTAAAAAACATAATAAAATGCAAAAGTGTAATGTTCAACTTTGGAAAAGATGATGAAATTTATAATCAACTGTTGATTAATATAAATTCAAAGCCATATCACTATATACCTAGCGTGGCAGGTATATTAATTGATATAATTTTATTATTATAATGTTAGCTATATATATATATATATATATATATATATAGAGAGAGAGAGAGAGAGAGAGAGAGAGGACATGACAATATCTTAATTACTACAATGTAAAATACACAATAAATCACTTACATTAAATTGATTATGGTAAGAGTTTATCGAGTTGTCCTGATTCATTGATTTGTTCTACCAACATGCAATATTTTAATGGATGGCTCATGTTGTGATTGTGTTTTATTAAATTGAAAGGTAGCATGGTGATGGAAGTGGGCGGTTGGGCATCAATAACATGAACTTCACACCCACTGAACCGTTCAAATTAAAATAATGTTTTCTTAGTTGGCACCAATTTCTCACTTTGAAATTGACGTGACGAGTATTGGACCATCACCCAAATAGTGTGAAACGAGTGGCTCCACTCCCTAAATTGTATTTAATGAGAGTAGCCACACAACCTAAAATAAAATGCCATAAGTTAATTTTTGTACTGATATTGGTCACATGAAATATTGTTTAATGTGAATAAAGAACATATTTTAAAAAACAATACCTTCGCATTTAGTTCTCGTGTGATCAACGCACTGACAAATATCAAACGACAAGACTTTCGCATTAATTTACCGCCGTCCCTTTTACAATAAGGGGTTCATTTTAACCACCAATTGGATTTCAAAGAAATATGTTTAAATAAAAAATAAATTAATTAAAAATTTAAAATTTAAAAAAAAAAAATCGATTTGTAATATTTAACCTTAAATAAAACGCATATATTTTTATGATCAACACAAATAATAAGTAGGCAATACAACATCAATCGCTATATACCATGTCTGGCCGGTATAATAACAAACACTATAAAAAAGAATACATACATAAAGTGGAAAAAGAAGCAAATGTATATATTATACACCATAACTATTGTATTCCATAGTTTATAATCTTCATTCTCATTTTTATTTTTTTTTAATTTATCAAAGCCTATATGGAAAATGGTTTCTATTACAAATGACAAACACTATAAAAATGAGTGCATGCATAAAGTGGAAAAGAAGCAAATGTATGTATTGTACACCATAATTATTGTATTACTTCACCTCTACTTTTAATCTAAAATTTGTCCCTCCTTTACTAAATATTTATAGTTGTATTGTATGCTCGATAATGTTAGACCTCTCTCATTAATAATAATAATAACCTTGTGTGTTTTTTCATTCCCATTGTCAGACTATCTTATATTTATTTTATTTATTTTGTAATTTTTAAAAATAATTTAATTTATGTATATTCATACCAAATTCCATATTTATTTTGAATTCAAAATATTTAAAAAAATATATATGAATTTATTTATTTTGTCATTGTTAAAAATAATTTAATTTATGTATATTCATACCAAATTCCATTTTTATTTTGAATTCAAAATATTTAAAAAAATATATATGAATTGGAATTATATTGTATGTTGTACATTATACCATAGATTATAATCAATAATGGTATATTGGAGTTCTATTGTATGTTGTTCACTATATCATAAGTATAATCAATAATGGTATATATAACAATTGTTTTATTAAATTACAATGATATGATATGTTAAGAAAATAAAGAAAATAAATGATTTAGACATGAACATTATCATATTTTGAAATCAAACATTCATTCAAGAAACATAACAGATAAAGAAAAAAAAATACTTAAAAATACTTTATTCATGATGGAGTCAATTGATACAATGTGCTAGATTCCTTTTGTTCATGGTTTAGGTAGTTGTACTATCTAATTAATCATAATTTTTATTCATTCAATTAATGGATCACTTAACACTCATGACCTTTATTACACATCATTACATTATATATTAGGAGTCCTAATATATTATTGAGTGTTACTTATTCGAACACCCCTCCTATGAAATAGAAATTTTTAGTTCTCTCTTAAATACAAAACCAAAAACTTTAGTCAATAACATTTTAAAGGGCATCCTTGTTTAGTCTTCAATAATCCATCGTTTCTCTAGTTCTTGGATTTTCTAAGTGCTCGGTCTTATTTGCATCACTCATTCTTTAAATGTATACATCCAATTGATGCCGCTAGAAAACGTCATACTCTCAGACTACCATCATCCTCTTTTTGTCAAAGGTAGAATATAATTGAATTTCCATGATCGAGTCAATTATGTGAATGGTTGTATCAAATTATCAAATACATATTGTGGACCTAGAAAAATCTTCCAAAGATATATGGGAAGATTCAAACAAGTTGCTTGGGTCAAAAACATTAAACAATAAATTTCTTTGCAAATTCAACTATTTAAGTTAAAAAACAATGATATAATGAATATGTCCACAAAAATAAGTTAAGTGCGATAATAAAATAGTTAGTAGAAATAGGTGTGAAGGTTGAAGAAGAAGATACAAACTTTGTTTTAATGAGTAGTTTGCCTTTGAAGTATATAATATAATGTTGACTTTAAGCAATTGCCTTCACAATCACTAGATGAAATGATATTATCTTTGATGGACGAAGAAAAATGATTACATGAAGAGGATTCCTAACATATTTTTGAGTGTTACTTATTTTGGTATCGAACACTCATTAAAGAGACATGAGAGATACAAAAAGAAATACTTTATTTATGGAGTCAATTGATACAAAGTGTTAACATTCTTTTAATCACAGTTTAGGTAGTTGCACTAACTAATCGCTTATAACTATTATTCATTTACTTAATTAGTCACTTTGACACTCATGACCTTTATTACACATCACTATATTATATATTAAGGCTCCTAATATACTATTGAATGCTACTTATTGTAATAAATGTCAAGCGATAAAAGATTAAATTCACATGCAATCCAAGCCAATTAACATTTTAAAATGGTTCAAATCAATTAGAGGGGAAAATGGTCATTTTATTTATATGCACAAGGTATAAAAGATTAAATTCAAATGCAATCCAAGTCAATTAACATTTTTAAATGGTCATTTTATTTATATGCATAAAGTATAAAAAAATTAAATTCGAATTCAATTCAAGCCAATTAACAATTTTAAATGGTTCAAATCAATTAGAAGAAAAAATGGTCATTTGATTTATATGTACAATTAGGCAGAATCTTGAATTAAAATATGCCTAATAATAACTATTTTGACATCTTCTCAATTATACAAAATATAATGTCCTAAAAATTTATTAAAAAATAATAATAATTGAAACCAAACAACCATTTAGTTTGGAAGAAGGTTATATTGATTCTTTGATCAAACTATGGAAGTAAAAATGAAACAAATGAAATACAAGAAAATGTTATTTTCCTTTTTTTTTTTCTTAAAGGTAAAAAACTAATTAAAAAAGGTTGATGTTATGTTTAAAAGGTTATAAATTGAGAATGTATTGAAATCAAATAAATGTTTGATTTACATTATCATGATGATTAGCTTATAAGTTATACATGATTAAAAGGTTATAAATTGAGAATGTATTGAAATCAATAAATGTTTGATTTACATGATCATGATGATTAGCTTATAAGTTATACATGAGTGAATATGATTAAATATGAAATTTAATGAGCATAATTAAATATGATGGATTATAAAATTAAATTAATTTATTAAAAAATAAATAAATAAAAAATTATATCGAACAAATTTAAACACTTGAAATCGACACTTTTCTCAAATTATAACTTTGAATTAAAAAAGTGTTTATACACTAGTACGTTGCATTCCCCCTTGTGGAGGAGTTATCATATTCATAATTATAAGGAAAAATAGATTCATTTATTTCATATTAATTTTTAGAGATCTAAGTGCAAAAAGGCATTGAGGAAAAAGAAGTCATTGGACATCAAACAAAGGTATATTAATGGACAATTCCATTTGATGTTTGTGCATATGGACACCCATCAATAAAATCATTACATATTCAACTAAAATACAGGACTTTTTTTTTTAAGTTTTTAAAAAGAGTCTCCTTGTAATCAATGTATTGTTTTTAAGTTTTTAAGTTTCCTTGTAATCAATGTATTGTTTTTTTAAGTGTAAATGGAAACACAACTCCCTCGACTTAAATTGTAAAGACATAATTTTTCATTTTCCACCTCTTATGCTTTTAAACAAATCTTTAAGTACAAAATTAATGTAATATATGCACGTGATACTCTAACTTTCAATATAGTTGCTAATTATTAAATAAATCATGGGCCTTTCTAGTTGCATCATTTAATGAAAACATTTATTAAATATAAATTATTAAATAAATTATGGGTTTTCATGGTTGCATCATCCATTGAAAAAAAATATATATATGTTCAACGTAAATTTTAACAAATTTCTAAAAGAAAGTTTTACTATTTCTCTTTTCTTTTAATCAAGAAATAAGAGTAAGATATTGGCTAAATCTTTGTGACTTGTGTTGGAACATCAAGTTTTGATGATTTATCACAATTTTCCTCGAATCAATCGATCGAGTAGTCGACCTACATCTAGAAACAGTTGGTCAGGTGATCAATCATATATCTACATCAGTCGATCGAGTAGTCGATAAGCTTGTCGGTCGAACAATCGACCAGCAGTCGAAAACAGTCGGTCGATGGATCAATCATTCAAGCAATCGACTACAAGTTGGACGCATGGGCGATCAGGTCAAGCATCCTTGTCAAGCCTACTAGACAGCGCGGATTTAACGGAGTCAACTCCAACCACCGACAGTTATGTGTGGACAAGATCTTCTCGATTCCAAGGAAGTTGGTTAGATATTAAAGCTATAAATAGCAGACCCGATGGGTCATTATCATGATGTCGATATCGTTGTTATGTACAAGATGTCCAACATGCATTGTGATGTTCTCATCACAATGTGTTGTGCTTAAGTGTTGTAGCGATGTCTTTAGACACCGCTTTATGTCTTCGAAAAATTATTTCCTCTTCGATTATCTATAGTTTTGTTTGTATGTTTAGTATCAGGTTACACCCAATCCCAACATGGTATCAACGTCGATGGTCTGAAACCTCGCCTGTTATCCGAAAATATTGTTGAGTCTGATTTGTTGTGTAATTGATAATGGGTCGGTGATTTGTAGACTGTAACTTGTGGAAATAGATATGATTTGTCTAGATATCGAAGATGGCTTCGAAAATCGATCTTATAATTCTGAATCAATCAAATTATACAGTATGGGCACTAGACATGGAAACCCTACTAAAGAGTAAAAGATTGTGGTAGTATACGAAGACTGTGATTCCAGATCCAATAGATGATCAAGCAAAGTTCGTTGTTGATCGAAATAGGGATGAAGCTGTGGGGGTCATCAAGACCTATATCTCGCGGGAGATTCATTTTCACATCAGTAGAATCGTTTGTCCTCATCAAGTCTGGAAGAATCTAAAGTCATTGTTCGACAGTGTTGAAAAAAGCCACGTCATGCAATTGGAGAAAGAGTTGATCTCTCTCGATCCTCATTCTTTTGACAGAATAAAGGACTATTTGGCGTGTGTGAAGGAACTACAGCTGAAATTGGGTGAATGTGGAAAGAATTACCAAAATAAATATGGACAACTCATCGAGCTAGTCCTCATGAATCTGAGAACATTGTTCGACGTGTTTGTTTCGAATTTCCACACCAACTGGTAGACACGCAAAGAAGATGGTTTAAGGATTATACCTTTGAATCTTTATGTGGTCTTTTGATCATTGATCAACACAGATTGCTTGAAGAAGGAAAGCTTGGTGGTAAACATCAAGCCCACTTGTTCAAGGGAAATGGCAAGTCGAATCAAGAGGATGCTTTCATACCCCTATATAGAGACCTGGATGCCTCAACCATAAACCAAAAGGGAAGATAGATGCACCCCTTCAAAGTCAAAAGAATAAGACATATCATTACTGTGGAAAGACTAGACATGTGGAAAAGGTCTACTACAATAAGAGAGATGATTTAGGGGAGAAGGTTAAACGCCTTGAAGGATAAGTGTTTATTGTTCATCGACCCGCTAATAATTTTACCTTCCAAGTCAGAACTTCCCAAGCCTTGTTGTCTCATTCTACACGGAATGAATGGGTAGTCGAATCTAGGTGCACTCATCATATGGATAAGAATGTTTCCTTGTTCACCTCCTTGAATAAAAATGAGGAGATGAATATTTATGTTGTCAATGAACCTCAATGCCAATTTGTTGTTTGTTTTTTAGTTAACGCCGACAAATAATATTGTCGATTTTTTTCCAGAGAAGTTCTTCATTTGAGATTTAAAGAAAGTTCAGTCGATTTTCGTCAGAGGGTTTCTCGACCCAAAGGACAATCTCCATAAATTTTGTGACACAACTCAACCCGACTATGAACCAACTGCTCTAACTGCTCACACAGATGAGTGAAGTCGAACTTGGCATGAACGAATCAAACACCTGAAATTTCGAAGTCTATAGTCGATGGTAACTCAGACAATGGTTATTGTTTTACCTAAAAAAAATCCCCCTGATGGAGTCTATAATGGATGTTTGCTTAGCAAGCATCATCATACACCTTTTGACTCTGGAAAAGCATGGTGAGCACAAAACCTCCTTGAACCGGTTCACAATGATGTCTATTGCATCAATCTACCTTCCCTAGAAGGTACAAGGTATATTTTGACTTTCATTGATGATCTATCTCATTTCACTTGGGTTTATTTTCTGAAGAATAAGAATCTTGTCTTTGAAAAGTTCAAAGAATTTAGAGTCTTTACTAAAACAAAATGTGGCCAACCCATCAAGTGCCTGAGATCAGACTATGGTGGTGAGTATGTAAATCAACATTTTGAAGAATGTTTGGTTCAATCTGGTATTGACTAACAAGGGTTGGTTCTTCATGCACCTCAGCAGAATGGTTTTGTAGAATGCAAGAATCGAACGTTAGTCGAAATGGATAGATGTCTTTTGCAAGCCAAAGATTTTCCTCCTCACTTCTGGGATGAAGTTGTCTATTGTGAAAATTATATGCTTAATCACACCTCAACTTGAGTTGTTCCTTTGGTGACTCCAATCAAACAATGGTGTGGAAATAATCCCGCAGTCGTCCACCTCTATGTTTTTGCATGTATTGCCTAGGCTCATAATTCAGATTATTGCATAAACGAGTTAGATGCAAAGAGTCATGCTTGTGTCATGATGGGCTACTGTAAAAACTTTAAATCCTATCAATTGTTTGATCCTGTCAAATGACAAATCATTATCAGTCATAATGTACGGTTTGTTGAGAAGTCTTCTGACATGAAGTTGTCCAATGCCTCCTCTAGACTGCTACAAGATGATCACTTTGATGTTGTTTCCAACTCTAGTTCTCTTATTTTTTTTTTAAGTTCTTCAATTAGACATTCGAACTTTGTTCATGTCTCAACTAGATCATCGACCTCCGAATCGATTAGTCTGTCGATATCTGTTTCAACTGGTATGCCATCTCTGTCGACTGAAGTTGTTCTGAATTTTGATCGACATTCTACAGTGAACAACAGTTCACCCCTTTCTTGTCTATCGAGATGGGTTGCCAAGACAATTGAAGCTTATGGACCTGATGTTGGTGATATCTCTTCAGGATGAAAAAATCGAAGTCAAAATATACATGTTAGCGTTGCATTGATGACTCATGTACTTGAAACTTCTGATCATGTTACCTTGTTGATTTTACCACTTCAACCAAGCACCCTTGATGTTTAGCTCAAAATAAAATCACTTTATCTACTAAAAGCACAGTTGAGTAATCAACTAAACATGTAGCGGAAGCATAAACAAGAAAACCAAAATATCACACACAAGACACCAATATTTTCAGGTATAAACCCCTGAAAAAACCTCGGAGGGAAAACTAGTACTTAGTTTCTTTTATTAAGGTCAAATCAAGGCTCCCGAAATAAGGAAATTTGTCCACTAAGAGAATATACACTGCAGACAAACCTGGAAATGCATGTGTTTTTGTACTACTCTATACCAGCACGTTTCTCGAGGTGTGTGTTCCTTTCCATCAGCAAACCCATGTACATACGCAACTGTCTCCATCAAAACCCACCTACATGTATAGAAATGCTATATGGTAGCTTTCGTACGGCGTTATGCTTTCACTTGGTTTCTATCACCTGAAACCCACCTGCGGTTGCCTCTGCTCTCTATTCTCCTTGACCTGTATAATCTCTAAATGGATGTCCTTCTCCACCTATCCAATAGCTTGAATCACATTCATTCGTGATCCAACCCTCTCTGCATCAACAATTGGACGAAATCCCTTCACCCAACCAGTGAGATCTCCTCACTCAAGTGTAAGCAAAAGTCTTTGTTTGCTTCTACACTCCTCACACTAGCAAAAGTCCTTATTTTCTATCTCCAACCTTCGCATCTCACCAAAAGTCCCGACCTTGATCTCTCACCAAAGTCTCTCTGTCGACTCCCTCAACACAAGTGTCTTTCGCCTTCACCCTAGCCTTGCTTTTATAATTATAAGTTACAATCTATTTATAATGTCCAAAGTGACTGACAGTTGAAATGACTTCTCACACTCACTTATGATTTACATGCTTAGATTACATGCTAATTATTTTTATTACTTTCTTTAAATAATTCAATTAACTAATAAAAACACTTTAGACATAGTTACCAACTTAACGAGAACTCTACAAAATTCTCATTTTTGGGGGGGTCACATTTTTTACCTCGTTTTAAAAGTGGTGCTACTGGTAGCATCCCCCCTCCCTTTTTAGGTGGTTTTTTGATAGTTTAAATCTAATGTATCTACATTATTTTTTTAAATGCTTATTTTTTCATCTATTTTCTTA
>JASDQU010106644.1:42607-68052 GCA_032191745.1 Picea mariana | reverse complement strand
GCTAGACACATGCAAATGCGGAAGTATATGTTTGATGCTACCACCAACATCAACACTCACTCTTAGTAAGGAAGGTACTTCTCCCACCTGGAGTTGGCTCTTCTCCTACCTGGAGTTGGATTTATCTTCACAATCAAATCTACCACCATGTCTTCTCTCCAATCCACCTAATTGGTTGCTCCCTTAGATGCGAAATATATCCTTGCCATCTCACTCGGATATGTCTTAGAAGACTTCCCTCTGATCATGCTCCTAGAATCCTCTTGCTCTTGAGCATCCTACATGGCCATCTCATATCATGACTCATTCTCAACAAAATTGGAAGGTTGCTCCTTCCCACCTAAACCTGAAGGCTAACTCCCTCTGAGTTGCTCAACCTTCGGAGCTACCTGCTCCTTGTTCTTTGTCACTTTGTTGCTAGCCATTGCTCGCATAGGTTGGCCCTCTAGCCTATACAAGTTTCTCTCTCTAACTCCTATAACAATTGTTGCATCTAAGCTATATCCTCTAGGCTTGATTAGCGTCTTTCCATTCTAGAACGCTATGTCAAATCCATTATTCTCAATCACTTATACTAAGAGCACACTCCTCTTGAGTTTTGGCACCCATAGCACATTCGTCACTCTCAACACACCTCCTGACTCCATCTGGAAAGGCACTGTTCCAAATCCCTTTACTGCATGCTTGGTCCCCATACCAAGTTACACATGCATCTCTGAGTCATAGTCTGTGAAGCTCTCAAACACCTCTCGTGCTCTTGTCATATGACATGTGGCTCCACTATCTATTAGCTATGCACTAGTTGATATGGTGCCCAAGGAATTATGGGGAAAAAGTAAGAACTTCGTATGTTCAAACTTCTTGCAAAACTCATCCAATTGAGTCTTTGTCAACGCAGCTACCTCTGGTTGTGTTTTGTTTCCACCCTTCTTCTTATTCGTACATTGACCTGCATAATGCCCAAACTTGTTACATGCAAACCACTTGGTTTTACTCATGTCCTTCTTCTTGTCGTCTTGAGAGATAGACGGACCACTGGAAAACTTCTTGAACTTGCTCTTTCTTGCATGACTGGTAAGAGCAAGGTTCTCATCATTCTTGTGTTGACCTCCATTCAGATCTTCATCTCGAAGTTCCTCTCGAACGAAGTCATCCCACAACCTTGACCAATCAGGGAGTGTTCTTGTGCCACAATTCCTTTGATGAACGGTGTCCACTCCTTCGTGAATCCTTTTAGCGTCGCCCTCACCAAATCTGAATCAACCATTGTTTCCCTAATTGCATTCAATTCATCTCAAACCTATCTGATCTAGGTGATATAACTTGTCACCATATATGATCATGTCATCTTTGTGTCTCTGATCTTCTCTCTCAATACCATTTTGTGATTCTCATTCTTACTCTAAAATAAACACTTCAGATCCCCCCACGTCCCCGACAGTATTCTTTCCTGATACATGAGGGATCAAGTGATCATTCAATCCATCTAGAATGATGTGTCTGGATTTCACATCCTTCTTATTATGGATTACCAATTGTGTCACATCTGTTGGTGGAGTTACAAGTATTAGAAAATTCCCAAATCGTGTTCTCCATCAATACCAACATGATCCTCTCCTCCCAAGGAATGTAGTTGAAAACCCCATCCAACCTATCATCGAATCGCAATCCAATTGTCATCTCCAAGATCTAATCTGATAACTCTTTGATAAAACTTCCATGTATTTTTGTGTACAGTCGTGTACACAATTGTCACCACTATAGCCCGCGTATGTATGTGATTATCACCATTGCAACCCACGTATGTATGCGACTCTTCTCACTGCAGTGGGCGTATGTACGCGACTGTGCTCTCAATATCCCGCCTCTGTATGCAATTGTCCCTTCTGTGACCCATGAACAAAAAACCCTTGTTCTACTTTAGTACTCTTGTTTCCCTTAAATTCGTCCTTCGATTTGCGTCCGTTGGTTATCAACCTAATCAGATCTGTTGCAACACCTGAGATTGGATTCAACTTCAGAGCATGTGCTCCAATACCATGTGGTCTTGGTTTCCTCCCTTCAGAGATCACACTCTGATACCATGTTTATTTTACCACTTCAACCCAAAACTCGATAGTTAGCTCAAAATAAAATCACTTTATCTACTAAAAAAATAGTTGAGTAATCAACTAAACATGCAGCGGAAGCATAAACAAGGAAACCAAAATCTCACACACAAGACACCAATATTTTTGGGTATAAATCCCTCGAAAAAACTCTGAGGGAAAACAAATACTTAGATGCTTTATTAAACTCAAATCAAGGCTCTCGTAACAGGGAAAATGGCCCACTAAGAGAATATACATTGCAGACAAACTTGGCAATGTTTGTGTTGTTGTACAACCCTGTATCAGCACCCTTCTTGAGGTGTATGTGTATTTCCTTCAACAAACTCGTGTACATACATGACTATCTTCATTGAAATCCGCGTACATGTACGGAAATATTGTATGGCAGCTTCCATACGACGCTACACTTTCTCTTGACTTCTATCAGCTGAAACCCACATGGGACTTCCTCTGCTCTCTCTTCTCCTTGACCTATATGATCTCTAGATGGACGTCCTTCTCCAAATATCCAAGATCTTGAATCAAAGTCCTTTGTGATCCAACCCTCTCTGTATCAACACTTGGATGAAATCCCTTCACCCAACCAGTGAGATCTCCTCACTCAAGTGTAAGAAAAAATGCTTATTTTCTTTCCTCACACTAGCGAAAGTATGTCTTTACTATCTCTGACCTTGGCATCTCACCAAAAGTCCCAGCCTTCATCTCTCACCAAAGTCTCTATGTCGACTCCCTCAACACAAGTGTCTTCCTCCTTCACCCTAGCCTTGCTTTTATAACTATGAGTTACAATCTATTTCTAATCTCCAAAGTGGTTGACGGTTGAGATGACTTATCACACTCACTTAAGATTTACATGTTTAGATCACATGTTAATTACTTTTATCACTTTCCTTAAATAACTCAATTAACTAATAAAAATACTTTACTTTAATTAATTCATTTTAAATAAAGTAAACTCAAGGATATAACGATTTTGATGACTTCCACATTCTAGACACATGCCAATGCGGAAGTACATGTCTGATGCTACCACTAACATCAACACTCCCTCTTAAAGAGGAAGGTGCTTCTCCCACCTGTAGCTAGCTCTATCATCGCTATCAAATCTTCTACCATGTATGTTCTCCAATCCACCTAATTAGTCACTCCCTCTGACACGAAAGTTATCCCTGCCATGTCGTTCGGACGTGTCTTCAGAGACTTCCCTCTAATCATGCTCCTACAAGTCTATTGCAAGCATCCTGCATGGCCATATCGTACCATGACTCCTCAATAGACTTGGAAGGTTGCTCCTTTGCACCTAAACCTAAAGGCTGACTCCCTCGTAGTTGCTCAACCTTCGGAGCTACCTGCTATTTTTTCTCTACCACTTTGTTTCTAGTCATTGCTCGCATAGGTTGTCCCTTTAGTCTATACAAGTTGCTCTATATAACTCCTAGAAAAATTGTTGTGTCTGAGTTGGATCCACTGGGCTTGATCAGCGCCTTTCCATCCTAGAACGCTACGTCAAATCGTTTCTTCTCAATCATTGAGACTGAGAGCTACTCCTCTTGAGTTCTGGAACCCATAGCACATTCATCACTCTCAACACACATCTTGACTCCATCCGGAATGGCATTGTTCCAGATCCCTTTACTTCATGCTTGGTTCCCATACCAAGTTCCACATGCATCTCTGAGTCAGACTCTGTGAAGCTCTCAAACTCCTCTTGTGTTCTTGTCATATGACATGTGGCTCCACTATCTATTAGCCATGCACCAGTTGATATATTTCCCAAGGAAGTCTGGGAAACAAGTAAGAACATCGTATGTTCAAACTTCTTGCAAAATTCATCCAATTGAGTGTTTTCCGATGTAGCTACCTCTGGTTGTGTTTCGTTTCCACCCTTATTATTATTCAGGCATTGACCTGCATAATGCTCAAACTTGTGACAAGCAAAGCACTTGACTTTATTAATGTATTTCTCCTTTCCATCTTGAGAGGTAAACTCTCCACTGGAAAACTTCTTGAACTTGCCCTTCCTTTCCTAACTGGCAAGAAAAAAATTCTCATCATTCTTGTGTCGACCTCCATTCATATATTCATCTTGAAGTTCCTCCTAAACGAATTCATCCGACAACCTTGACCAATCAGGGAGCGTTTCTCATGCCACAATCCATTTGATGAACGGTGTCCACTTCTTCGTGAATTATTTTAGTGTCATCCTCACCAACTCTAAATCATCCATTGTCTCTCCAACTGCAGCCAGTTCATCTCGAAATTGTCAGATCTAGTTGAGATGACTTGTCACCATATTTTATCATGTCATCTTTGTGTCTCTGAGCTTTTCTCTCAGCACCATTTTGTGATTCTCATTCTTGCTCTAAAATAAACTCTTTAGAGCCTCCCACATGTCCCTGGTAGTATTCTTTCCTGATACATGAGGGATCAAGTGATCCTTCACTCCATCTAGAATGATGTGTCTAGATTTCACATCCTTCTAATTATGGATGACCAGTTTTGTCACATATGTTGGTGGAGTTATCTAAGTATTAGCAAATTCTCAGATCTCGTTCTCCATTAGCACCAACATGATCCTCTCCTTCCAAGGACTGTAGTTTGAAACCCCATCCAACCTATCCTTGAATCGCAATCCAGTTGGCATCTCAAAGATATGATCTGATAACCCTCTGCTAAAATTTCCCCTGTACTGTCATGGACATCCCTGTACGTGATTGTCACCACTGTAGCTTGCATATGTACATGATTGTCACCACTGCAACCCATGTATGTATGTGATTGTTCTCATTGCAGCCTATGTATATACGTGAATGTGCTCTCAGTCTCCCACATATGTACATGATTGTCCCTTCTGTGACCCGCATACACCTCCATACACCTGCAAAAACCCATGTTTTGCCTCAACATTGTTGTCCCCATGAAAATTTTCAATTGATTCCTGTCTACTTACTATCAACCTAATAAGATCTGTTGCAACACCTCATATTGGCTTCCTCTTTAGAGCATGTGCTCTGATGCCATGTGTTCTTGGTATCCTCCCTTCAGAGATCACGCTCTGATACCATGTTGATTTCACCACTTCAACCTAGCACCCGATAGTTAGATCAAAATAAAATCACTTTATCTACTAAAATTGTTGTTGAGTAATCAACTAAACATGCAACAGAAGCATAAACAAGTAAAACATAAATTTCACACACAAGACACCAATATTTTCGGGTATAAACCCTTGGAAAAACCTCGGAGGTAAACCAGTACTTAGATGTTTGTATTAAGGTCAAATTAGGGCTCCTGTAACACTGTAGACAAACCTAGCAGTGCATGTGATGTTGTACGATGTTCTACCAAGATGCTTATTGAGGTGTTTGTGCCTTTAATTCAACAAACCCGCGTACATATGCAACTGTCTCCAATGAAACCCATGTACATGTACAGAAATATTGTAGGGAAAATTGTGTATGACGCTATGCTTTCCTTTGGTTTCTATCAATTGAAACCCACCTACGGCTGTCTCTTCTCTCTCTTCTCCTTGACCTATATCATCTCTAGATGGACGTCCTTCTCCAAATATCCAAGATATTGAATTATAGTCCTTCATGATCCAACTATATCTGCATCAACACTTGGACAAAATCGTTTCACCCAACCAGTGAGATCTCCTCTCTCAAGTGTAACCAAAAGTCTTTATTTGCTTCTACACTCCTCAGACTAGAAAAAGTCTTTATTTGTTATCTCCAACATTGGCATCTCACCAAAATTCCCAAACTTGATCTCTCACCAAAGTCTTTGTGTCAACTCCCTCAACACAAGTGTCTTCCTCCTTCACCCTAGCATTGCTTTTATAATTATGAGTTACAATCTATTTCTAATCTCCAAAGTGATTGACAGATGAGATGACTTCTAACACTCACTTAAGATTTACATGCTTAGATTACATGTTAATTATTTTTATCACTTTCCTTAAATAACTCAATTAACTAATAAAAACACTTTACTTTAATTAATTCATTTTAATTAAAGTAGACTCAAGGATAGAAGTCTTTCGACGACTTCCACATGCTAGACACATGCCAATGCAGAAGTACTTGTTCGATGCTACCACTAGCATCAACACTCCCTCTTAGAGAGAAAGGTACTTCTCCCACCTAGAGTTGTCTCTATCTTCTCTATCAGATCTGCTATCATGCATCTTATCCAATCCACCTGATTGTTTGCTCCCTATGACACGTAAGTTATCCCTTCCATCTCGCTTGTACCTATCTTCGAAGACTTCCCTCTGATCATGCTCCTAGAAGCCTTCTTCTCCTGAGCATCCTGCATGGCCATCTCGTACCATAACTCCTTCTCAATAGACTTGGAAGGTTGTTCCTTCCCACCTAAACTTGAAGGATGACTCCCGCTGAGTTTCTCAACTTTCAGAGCTACCTGCTCCTTATTCTTTGTCACTTTGTTGCTAGCCATTGCTCACATAGGCTGGCCCTTCAGCCTATACAATTTGTTCTCTCTAACTCATAGAACAATTGTTTTGTCTAAGTTAGATCCTGTGGGCTTGATCAGTGCCTTTACATCCTATAAAGCTACGTCAAATCCCTTATTCTCAATCATTGATATTGATAGCACACTCATCTTGAGTTCTGGCACCCATAACACATCCCTCACTCTCAACACACCTCCTAACTCCCTCCAGAATGGCACTGTTCCAGATCATTTTCCCGCATGTTTGGTCCCCATACCAAGTTCCACATGCATCTCTAAGTTAGACTCTGTGAAGCTCTCGAACACCTCTCATGCTCCTGTCATATGACATGTGGCTCTACTATTTATATGGTACCAGAGGAAGTCTATGAAACAAGTAAGAACTTTGTATGTTCAAACTTCTTGCAAAACTCATCCAATTGAGTCTTTGTCGACACAACTACCTCTAGTTATGTTTTATTCCACCCTTCTTCATATTCGTACATTGACCTACATAATGCCTAAACTTGTGACATGCAAAGCACTTGACTTTGTTCAAGTCCTTCTTCTTATTGCCTTGAGAGGTAGACTCTCCACTGGAAAACTTATTGAACTTTCCCGTCCTTGCTTAACTAGAAAGAACAAGGTTCTCATCATTCTTGTGTCGACCTTCGTTCAGATCTTCATCTCAAAGTTCCTCCAGAACAAATTCATCCCACAACCTTGACCAATCAAGAAGATTTTCGCATGCCATAATTCCTTTGATGAACGGTGTCCACACCTTCGTGAATCCTTTTAGCGTCGCCCTCACCAACTCTGAATTAGCCATTGTCTCCCCAACTACAACCCGTTCATCTCGAACCTGTCAGATCCTGGTGAGATAACTTGTCCACGTAATTGATCATGTCATCTTTGTGTCTCTGAGCTTCTCTCTCGGCACCATTTTGTGATTCTCATTCTTGCTCTAAAATAAATTATTCAAAGCCTCCCACATGTCCGTGGCAGTATTCTTTCCTGATACATGAGGAATCAAGTGATCCTTCACTCCATCTATAACGATGAGCCTGGCTTTCACATCCTTCTGATTATGGATGACCAGTTATGTTGCATCTGCTAGTGGAGTTATCTGAGTATTAACAAATTCCCAGATCTCATTCTCCATCAACACCAACGTGATCCTCTCCTTCCAAGGACTGTAGTTGGAAACCCCATCCAACCTATCCTCGAATCGCAATCAAGTTTCCATCTCCAATATTTGATCTAATAACTCTCTCCTGAAACTTCCCTTGTAATTCCATGTACAGCCTTGTACGCAATTGTCACCACTACAGCTTGTGTATGTACGTGATTATCACCACTGCAACCTGCGTATGTATGCCATTGTTCTCGCTGTAGCCCGCATATGTACGTGATTTTTATCTCAGTCTCCTACGTATGTACATGACCATCCCTTCTGTGACCTGTGTACACCTGCAAAAACCCATGTTTTTCCTAAGTAATGTTGTTTCCCTGAAATCCATCCTCTGATTTCCATATGTTGTTTATCAACCTGATAAGATTTGTTGCAACACATGAGATTGGCTTCCTCTTCAGAGCATGTGCTCTGATACCATGAGATCATGGTTTCCTCCCTTCAGAGATCACACTTTGATACCATGTTGATTTTACCACTTCAACCCAACACCCAGCAGTTAGCTCAAAATAAAATCAATTTATCTACTACAAGCACAATTGAGTAATCAACTAAACATATAACAGAAGCATAAACAAGGAAACCAAAATCTCACACACAAGACACCAATATTTTTGGGTATAAACCCCTGGAAAAACCCCAAAGGGAAAACCAGTACTTAGATGCCTTTATTAAGGTCAAATCAAGGCTCACGTAACAGGGAAAATGGCCCACTAAGAGAATATACACTGCGGGAAAACATGAAAATGTTTGTGTTATTGTATGACCCTGTACCAGCATGCTTTCCGAGGTGTACACGTCTTTCCTTTACTAAAATCGTATACATACACGAATGTCTGCACTGAAACTCGCATACATGTATGGAAATACTATACGAAATATTTTGTACAGTGCTACGCCTTCCCTTGGCTTCTATCAGTTGAAAACCCACCTACGGCTACCTCTGCTCTCTCTTCTCCTTGACCTATATGATATCTAGATGGACGTCCTTCTTCAAATATCCAAGATCTTGAATCACAGTCCTTTGTGATCCAACCCTCTCTGCATCAACACTTGGACAAAATCCCTTCACCCAACCACTAAGATCTCCTCACCCACGTGTAATAAAAAGTCGTTATTTTCTTCTACACTCCTCACACTAGCAAAAGTCCTTCTTTGCTATCTATGACCTTGGAATCTCACCAAAAGTATCGACATTGATCTCTCACCAAAGTGTCTATGTCGACTCCCTCAACACAAGTCTCTTCCTCCTTCACCCTAGCATTGTTTTTATAATTATGAGTTACAATCTATTTCTAATCTCCAAAGTAGTTGACGGTTGAGATGACTTCTCACACTCACTTAAAATTTGCGTGCTTAGATTACATGCTAATTACTTTTATCACTTTCCTTAAATAACTCAATGAACTAATAAAAATACTTTACTTTAATTAATTCCTTTTAACTAAAGTAAACTCAAGGATAGAACACTTTCGACGATTTCCACATGCTAGACACATGTCAATGTGGAAGCACATGTCTAATTCTACCACTAACATTAACAATCAAATGTCCAAGGTCAACTTGAATGTGAGTAGGCTATGCAGACATAATTGGATTCTTTTTCAAAGAATCACACTTGGGAATTAGTTCCCCAACTGCAAGGAAAGAATGTTGTGAAGTGTTAATGGATCTACAGGACCAAATTTACCTCTAAAGGTGTTGTTGAGCATCATAAATATCGCTTGGTTGCGAAGGGATTTTCTCAACAAGAAGGCATCAACTACACTAAGAAATTTTCCCATGTTGCACAAATTAACTCTATTCGAATGATTATTTCTCTTGTTGCTCGATTTGAATGGCAAGTCCATCAAATGAATGTGAAGAGTGTATTTCTTCATGGAGACCTATTTGAAGATATTTTCATGGAACAGTCTCACGGTTTTGTGACAGAGTATAACCTGGTTTGTCGACTCAAGAAAACTCTCTATGATTTGAAGTAAGCTCCCAAAGCTTGGTATTCTAAGATCGACAGTTTATTTCTTCGACTCGGTTTCAAACATTGTGAATCTGATCACAGCTTATATGTACTCCATACCAATGGAAACACCTTGATTGTTTTTGTATATGTCGATGACCTTGTCATCACTGGCAATAACACTGATCTCATTCTTAGATTGAAGAAACAACTTGTTGACTCCTTTGACATGACAGATCTTGGTACTCTACGTTATTTTTTGGGTCTTCAAGTATTACCATTGCGTGATAGTTTTTTCATTTCTCAATCTAAATATGTAATGGATCTTTTGACACATTTTAAGATGGTAGATTGTAATCCATGTGCTAATCATTTTCAATTTGAAGTAAAGATAAACAAAACTTGTCAAACTCCCAAAATTGATGCTACTCTCTATCGACAATTGGTCAGCAGTCTTATTTATCTTACTCATAGTCGACCTAACATTTCCTTTGTTGTCATTGTGGTTTCTCTATTTATGCAGGACCCTGGAGAAAGTCATTGGAAAGAAGTAAAATGATTTTTTTGTTATCTCAAGGGTACCACTCATTTTGGTATCAAGTATTGTTGCAGTACAAATTAGTTGGTTAAATTCATCGACTCTGATAGGGCTGGTGAAAGTGATGATCAAAAATAAACTTCTACATATGTGTTTCACTTCAACATTGGACCATTGGTTTGGTCGTGCTAGAACAGAAGGTAGTCTCCTTGTTGACTACAAAAGAAGAATATTGTGGCATCATTCATGTAGGTACATAGGCAATTTGGATTTGCCAACTTCTAGGTGAACTTGGATTTCTTGTTCTGACATCGACTACAATCTATTATGACAATTAGATTTCCATTCAAGTTGTTAACAATCTTGTTGCCAACAGTAAGATGAAGCATGTTGATTTCCATGCTCACTCTTTGAGACAGTTGGTTCATGAGAACGTTATCTCTCTTATCTATTACAAAATAGATGATCAAGTAGTTGATATCTTCACTAAGTCTTTATCTGAACCTAGATTTATGAAGCTTTGAATGATGTTTGGGCTTCAAGAAGCTGCAATTATGGGGGGGGGTGTNCCATAATTGCAGCTTCTTGAAGCTGCAATTATGGGGGGGGGTGTCCTAATGACGCAATTTCACCTCCTGAATCTCCAAAGTCATGTGTTGATGGGGGGTGTTGGAGCATCAAGTTTTGATGGTCCATCACACTTCTCCTAGAATCATTTGATCGGGTGATCAACCTACATCTAGAAATAGTCAATCAGGAAATCGACCAGATATCTACATCACTCGGTCGAGTAGTAGACAAGCCTATCGGTCAAACAATCGACCAACAATCGAAGACAATTGGTCGGTACTGGATCGATCGGCCAACAAATAGACTACGCGTTGGACGCATAGACAGTCGAGTCGAGCATCCTTGTCGATCTAACTAGACAGCGCAAATTTGACGGAGTCAACTCCAATCACCGACGGTTATATGTGGACAAGATCTTCCCAAATCCAAAGAATTTGGTTAGATGTTGAAGCTATAAATACCAAACCCAATGGGTCATTATCATCATGTCGATATTGTTTGTATGTACAAGATTTCCAATATGCATTGTGATGTTCTTATCATGATGTGTTGTGCTTAAGTACTATAATGGTGTCTTTAGATACCACCTTTGTCTTCAAAAAATTGTTTCTTCTACGATTATCTACAATTTTGTTTGTCCAAAAGCAGCAAGCAGGGAATTATTGATGAGAACTTAGCACTTGTCAATAAAACAAGGAAGGGCAAAGGAAAGAGTTTCAACAGGAATGCAACAATGATGGAGGATCATCGCAGCCAGGAAAGAAGAAGGACTTGAATAGAATCAAGTGCTTCTCATGTCATAAGAATGGATATTATTCATCTTATTGTCCAAAGAAGAAGGGAAAATGAAAGACGCAGACCGCGTCATCAGCAGAGACGCAGCTAGATGAGTTTGCAGCAAAGTCTGAGAAATATTTCTCACTAGTTTCTTTCCTTTCTATTAGCACATCTACCACAAGTGCGTGATTCTTGGACAGTGGTGCATCTCGTCATATGACATAAGCACAAGAACTATTTAGAAGTCTAATGAAGAGGGATGTAGATGTTCATGTGGAGCTTGGTGATGATGTCAAGTATGTAGTAAAGGGAGAGGGAACAATTTTGTTCCAACTTGAGTCATGTGGTTCATTTGATTCCCAGGATATGCTTTGCGTACAAGGACTAAAGAAGAATTTGTTCTCAATATCAGCTATGGAGGACAAGGATTTTTCCATTACTTTTCAAAGAGGGCAAGTACTCATACGTCCATAGACATCTATCTCATACATAGCAGTGGTCCTTGGGGTTAGAGAGGACACTCTATACAAGTTGCAGGGAAAGCTTGTTCAGGCTTTGGTACACGATCGTGACAGCCTATGTGAGCTATGGCACATGAGGGTGGGACACCTACACTACAAGGAATTGTCAATTCTGAGGGGGATTGTTACAGGTCTTCCAGAGTTCAGTATTGAGCAGTAGGGAGTGTGCAGAGGGTGTGCACTTGGAAAGAATGCCAAGGATGTTTTTCCAAGAAGTGAGAGTAGGTCCAAGAGGATCTTGAATCTTATACATTCAAATGTGAGTGGGTCGATGTTAGTAGCATCAGTATAGGGAATGTCAAACTATGTGACGTTCATTGATGGATTTTCCAGAAAAACCTAGATCTTCTTTATGAAGACTAAGGATGAGGTCTTTAGTCAGTTTTAGGATTTTAGGGCTCATGTGGAAACCCAGACAGGGAAGAATATCAAGGTATTGAGGTTGGATAATGGGGGAGAGTACACCTCCAATGAATTCAAGTATTTCTGCAAGGAGGAAGGGATCAAGAGGGCATTGACAGTCTCATACAACCCTTAGAAAAATGGGGTTGCGGAGAGAAAGAATCGGTCCATCATCGGTTCTGCCAGGGCTATGATACATGATTAGAAGTTGCCTATGTTTCTCTGGGTAGAGGCGTGTAACATGGTAGTGTATGTGCAGAACAAGAGTCCTCACAAGATTTTGGAGGACAATACTACGAAGGAATCATTCTCGGGAGTGAAGCCAGAGATAGCACATTTGAGGATCTTTGGTTTTCCATTCTACATCCATGTGCCTGTCGAGAAGAGGATGAATTTGGAACCTTTAGAACATAAGGGTATATCTGTGGGTACAATGAGACCTCAAAGGCTTATAGGATATTCATACTAGAACATAGGAATACAGTTGTGAGAAGAGATGTTAAGTTCGAGGAGAACTTAGCATATAGGAGATATTAGGAGTCATCAGTAGTGACAGAAGACAAGGAGCCATAGGATCCGAAGGATGAGCAACAGTCAACAGCTTCCAGTTCAGGGAGTCAGACTTTAGGTGGGGAGGAGGAGTTACCCCCTTCCAATTCTGTTAGGAGACTCAGGTGGCTATTACATACATTGAGGGATGTTGGTGAGACTCCTAAGAATGTAGTCAGAGAGCGTAGACCTCCAAGGAATTTTTTGAAGTATATGGCGCTTGTAAGTAGCATCATTTATGTTGAGCCTTCCAGTTTTGAGGAAGCAGTAAATCAACAGGTTTGTGGGATTTCATAGTATATGATTACACCTCTATTATGAGGAATGATGTTTGGGACATAGTGTCGAGATCGGAGGGGGAGTCAGTTGTGAGTTCCACGTGGCTCTCCAAGATCAAACATGTTGCAAACGCTAGCATCGAGAATTTCAAGGTGAGGTTTTTGGCAAGAGGGTTCTCCCAGAAAGAGGGAATGGACTACAAGCAAACATTTTCTCTAGTCGCCAGGTATGCTTATATTTGAGCTATTATTTTTATTGCTTCAGTTATGAGGTGGAGGATTCATCATATGGATGTGAAAACAAATTTCCTCGGCATGATCGTTGAGGAGTAAGTATATATAGAGCAACCTCAAGGCTTTGAGATACATGGGAGGGAGACTCGTGTGTGTAGGTTAAGAAAGCCTTGTACGGACTCAAATAGGCACCTGGGTCATGGTATTCCAAGATTGATAAATACTTGCAGAGTATGAGATTTACTAAGAGTGAGGCGGATCCTAACTTGTACTTCATACTTGTTGGGGTTGATCCACTCATCTTAGTACTACACATGGATGATATGTTTCTCACAGGTGCAGAGGAGCTTATTGCAAGGTGCAAAAGAAATTTAGCTATTGAGTTCGAGATGAAGGACATTGGCTTGATGCATTATTTCTTGGGGTTAGAGGTATGGTTGGTATTGGGTGAGATCTTCCTGCATCAGGGGAAGTACACAGTCGAGATCTTGAGGAGATTCAGGATGGAGGATTGTAAATTGATGGCTACACCTATGGTTACTAATCTGAAGAAGGTTTTCACTTCAAATTCAGAGTTGGTGGATCCTAGGATATATAGGCAACTAATAGGGTCCTTGATGTATTTGGTCAACACCAGGCCAGATATATGTTTTGTTGTGAATACCTTGAGTCAATTCATGGTGGAGTCGAAGCAGGTGCACTGGATAGAAGCGAAGCATGTGCTCATGTACTTGAGAGTTACAGTGGAGTATGGATTGATGTATATTGGAGGTGATGGAGTGGATTTGTAGGAATATATAGACTCAAATTGGGCAGGGAGTGCAGTAGACAAAAAGAGCACCTGGGGGTGTTGCTTCAGCTTGGGATCAGCAGTGATTGCTTGGTTCAACAAGAAGCAAACTTCTGTAGCACTTAGTTCAGTAGAGGCAGAGTATATGTCAGTGAGTATGGCTAGTTGTGAAGCCATTTGGCTTCGTAAATTGATTACAAGTTTTTTTTATTAGGATTTGGAGCCTACGGTGATATACTGTGATAATCAAAGTTGTATCAAACTCTCAGAGAATCTAGTATTCCATGACAGGTCCAAGCATATTGAGACCAAATACCACTTCATTCGAAATAGGATCCAGAAGAGAATAGTGAAGCTTCAATATATTTCAACATATGAGCAAGTTACAGATATTCTAACCAAACCCTTGGTCAAAGGGAAGTTTGTGTTTTTCAGGAACAAACTTGTAGTGGTGCAGAATACCTTCCTCGCTAAGAGGGAGTGTTGATGTTTGTATCATCGGACAGGTATTTCCACACAAGTCTCACTGTCTACACATGTGGAAATCCTCCAAAGCCTTCTACCTTGAGACTTTACTTTAATTAAAGGAATTATTAAATTAAAGTACTTTTATTAGTGAGTTGAGTTTTATTTAAAGAAATGCTTTAATTAGCATTGGTGAATTAAATAATAGCCATTGATCTCAAGTGAGGTAAGAAGTAATCTCAACCGTCAATCACTTTGGAGATTAGGGTTAGGATATAACTCAATCTTATAAAAGCAAGGCTAGGGTGAAGGAGTAAGACACTTGATACATTGATACAAAGCAGAGAAGGACTTTTGCTCAAAGTATTGGATCATGAAGGACTGTGACTCAAGGAGATATTGGATAGGTGGAGAAGGACTTCCATCAAGAGATTAGGTCATCAAGAAGATAGAATAGAGGCATTTGCAAGTGAGTTTTGGCAGATTGGAGTTGCAGTAGTAGAGTTGTGTCGTACAAAGTTCTGTACAGTGTTTGAGTGCATGTATGCGGGTTTTAGTGGAGACAGGCGCATTTACGTGAGTTTTATTAAGGAAAGGTGCATACATCTCGGGAAACATGAAAATCTGAGGTCGTACAATAGACCAGGAGTTGTTGGGGCTTGCAGGTATTGTCTATATTTTTTTGTAATTCTCTATGGGCCATTTTCCCAGGGACGAGAACCCTTGTAAGCTTCGAAGTTATTTGAATGATAAGCTCAGTTGATGTGTTGAATATCTTTCTGTATTGTGCACGAGATTTTGGTTTCCAGTATTGCTTCCGCTATATTTATTTGAGTTGATTATTCCAGCATTGTATGTTGTTTTGTGAGCTGCTAATTTGATTTACAACAAGGAATCACTAGATAACAAGATACCTAAGTGTCGGAGTAAGGATTTCAACAAACCACCCTTTGATAAAACCCATTTTCTATAGTGGAATGACTTGAGATAAAATCTGTTGAAGCCAAAAGGCCAAAGCTTTAGCCAAAATCTAGTGAGAAACATTTAGGAGTGTGATTGGCTTCCAATGGGTAATAAGTTCAAGGTCCCTTGCATTTGGGATAAACTTGATAAAGCCTTTATTGATAACAACCTTGAGCGATTTCGAAACTTCTAAACTCCCTCTCCAAGTTTATGGCAAAAATACACTAACTTCCAGCACATCTAGAACTCGTCTCTGCAAACCCTAACCCTACATCGTTTCTCACTTCTACCTAGACCGTCTAGCGCACCGCCATGGCAGGAGGAGGGCCTGCACCTCCAAATTTTGCAACATTCATTGTTGCTTTCAAGTGTCTTCTCAAATCAACCAATAGACCAATGATTATACCAACTCGGGAGTGTTTTGTCAAAAAACTTGATTAGATCCCTGAAGTTCGTCTGCCTCAAGTCTATTATGTCAAGTGCAAGGCATTAAATTTTGTTGAGAAAGGATTGTTCGTCCAATTTATTGGCCTTTGGCCCTCTCCTGTAAGATGGAATCCTATATTATCATAATCTATCAACCACTAATTAAAGGTCGAGCTAACCATTTTTCTATGGGAAAGGATATTACACTTTCATCTTCGAATTTAAAGAAGATAGAGACTTAATCTTCCGAAGCAAACCATATTTTTATGGAACAAGGTGCATATACCTCAATTGTTGGACCCCTAACTTTTATCCTGAAGTTGATACCTTTAGTTGTTCCTATATGGGTACATCTTCCCCATATTCATCTTCATTGTTGGGGGGGTGATGTATTAAAAAGCATTGGAGATTCAATTGGTAAATACATTGACAAATCAGAGCTGAAGTCGCCAATGTTTTCTTGCGCAGGGATCTACGTTGAGGTAGATTTAGAAAAAGGAATCTCAGAAGTTTTCAAGATAACCCTTGATGATTGGTCCTTTATTCAGCAAGTGGACTACAAGCAGTTGCCAGTTAAGTGAAAATCTTTTCATGAGTACGGACGTTTCGCTAAAAATTGTCCTAAGAAACCGTAGGAAGTACAGGAAATTATGGAGCAAGAGGAAGGATGGCAGCAGGTAAGAAAAAGGCATTGAACAGTAAAGGATCTTCCCAACCTTCGACATAGACTGCAACAATGAACCTGCAGAGTTCATCTACGAGGAATCGGAAATCTCATAAGGTATGTCACTCCCAAGTTTCTAGTCCTTCTTCAAATGCTTTGATTTCCTCCACAAAACAATTTGAGATTTTAGGGTTTGAATTAACTTTAGAGGCCTAGGAGGGTCAGGCCTCTCAGCCTACTTTTCAAGGACCAATAATAATTCAGATCCCTCCTCCCTCAATGGAAACTCCTTCTTAGGGCTTGGGTGGTGGGAAGAAACCTGATGCAAAAGAGCCCCTTAATGAACAGGAACAGACAAATAGAGAGACCCAAGTCGAGTTGGTGAAAATAATCACAAGGAGCATATCCCAGCAAGCGACGGAAGAAAGAAAAATACCAGAAGAAAGGTTACCCAAAAAAGTAGGAAGAAGAACAAATAAAGTAAGAGAGAAGAGGCAGCCAATGCAGACAAAGCCCTAGGTATGCAACAATCCATTCCATTGGTTTGGGCCCATAAAAAGGGGGGGAAAGGACAAGAAGAAAATGCGTTGTCATGTTCTTTGGGAGGTGATCCTACCCACATGCAAACTAAATGAAAATTCTTTCCTGGAATTGCAGAGGCATGGAAAGCAAATTTAACGAAGAAGCAATAAGGGACATAATCAAAACATAAAATCCCTCTGCATTTTTCATTCATGAGACAAAATTAAGTGAAGAGGAAGCCATAACCCTAGGGAAAAGGATATGGAAAAATAGTGTTAGTATAACTATCAGATCAAGAAGAGCATCTAGTGGAATTCTCACTCTCTAGGACCCTGCCAAATTAGAAAATTTATTTTCTTACAATTCGTAAAATTGGATCTTAACTAGGTTTAGACATATCGAGACAAGCCATGTCTTCCACTTAATTAATGTATATTTTCTAGTCAGGTATCCAAAGAAGATTGGGTTTTGGAATTCTCTCCAGGCAATTAAAGAAGAATATGGCTCGGATCATTGTATTATAGGAGGAGATTCTAACACAACTACCTCAAACACAGAAAAGAAAGGTGGTAGTATAGTCCAAGATCCAATGCAAGAAAAAATGGAGGATCTTATTAATGAATGGGATCTCCTTGATATCAAGCCTATCAATGGGAAATACACTTTGAGCAATAAGAGACTAGGCTTAGGTCACATAGAAGCAAGGTTAGATCACTTCCTAGTTCATAACAACTTCTTTCTTCAGGATTTCTTAATCACCTACAAAATAATCTCCTCAACAATCTCTGATCATAAGCCCATTTCAATCACCTTCAATCCTCCAGGAAACTATGGACCAATCCCATTTAAATTCAATCCTTTATGGATTCATAATGAGTAATTTTTTAAAATAATTGAGGATTCTTGGAGGCTATGTTAGCACATATTTCTGCACTTGTAAGAATGTTAATAAATTATGAAACAACAAGTTAGAAATCCATGCAGCTATAGGAGAAGATTCCCTAAGTTCCACTAGAAAAAACTCATCTCTGTATGGGTTGGTGCGTGTCAACCTCAGGGGGGTGTCCCTAGTGTTTTGTATGTGTTATCTTCCCTGTAAATCTGCAAAATAAACCCAAAATATGCACACAAGATGACCCTTGACTAGTGATTAAGCTACCAAAGGGGCTATTTGAATAGTTTTTAAAATGTAGTAGAATTCCCTACAACGTTAGCTTTAAGAAGTATGAAACAAAAATCATTACTAGAAGGTTGAACACGCCACAATAATAGGCTAAGAACTTCTAAACAATTCATAAATTTCAAACACAATACCAACAATCTTCAAAATCTTGATACAAGCATAACAAATTTGTATTCATATGCTTGCCAAATCGTTGGATGCGCCACAGAAAACAAGTACAAGAACTAGTATAGTGATTACCCCTGCACAAAGACTAGAAGCTAGAGAATAGAAGAGAGAGAGAATGATAGAGAGTTTGCTTTTATTGTTGTTGTTGCTAAAGAAATCAACCAAGAACCAATGGAGAACCCTCAATATGTATATCCTAGAGGGTGCACATCCCAATAATAGCTCATCCTTAAGCAATGCACATTAGATGAAAAGAGTAGAGTGAGATAAGCATGCACTCGTGTAATCACTTAGATGAGAGTGATAACTCATGTGAATACCCATGTTCACTGAAGATAACCAAGAAAAAGGGATCCATGCACATAGGAAGGAGGATGAAAGCACTTAAGATAGAAGCATAAGTGAGAAGAAGGATATGCACCCTAGAAAAAACAATGTGCATGAGATGAAGGAGACAAGTGAGTAAAATAGGGAGTTAAGTGGGAGAGATAAAATAGTGATGGATGTGAATGAGGGAGATTAAAATAAGAGGTATGCACTTAGTTTTGAGAGAGTTATGTAAGAAAAGGAGAGATACACCAAGGCTAATAATGGAGTTAAGTGAGTGAAGTGAGGACTTGTGGGAATTACGTGGAAGAGAGAGGACATTAAGTGAAAACGTGTGGGAATTGCATGGAAGAGAGAGGACATTAAGTGAAGACGCGTGGGAATTACGTGGAAGAGAGTGTGGGAATTACGTGGAAGAGAGAGGGAGTTACACCTTAGTCAACTAGAGAGACTCCAATTTTGACTTGTGACTAAGTGAGAGAGAGGGGAAGTGAAGCTTCAGTTAACTCAATCATGCCAATTCATAACCTTTGACGTGTGCCAACTCACAATCTTTGGTGTGTGCCAACTCACACTCAACTAATGCATGTGCTTTGATATCCTTAACCATGTATGCGCCCAACTTTTGGCACTTGTCACACTCGAAGATTGCCACATGGCGTAACCTGCGACTGCCACATGTCACCCTACATAGCAACCTCACCTGCTAAAAATAGCAGTCTAGCCGAAAAATATGAGAAGACTAAATATGTTCGGGATTGTTGGGAGAACCATGCCAAATATAGTATGCCTAAAAATAGGAACTGCTAAAAATAAAAACTCCTCACATGGCAATGAAAATGGGCTCACAGGATTCGATTTTTTGTAAGGAACCCGGATATGTGCTCAAAATCGGCATCTAAACCCAGGATCTCCAACTGCTATAAATAGTAAGTTGCTCACATGTATTCTGGAAAGGACTCTAAATATGTGATCAAAACTGCCATGTGGACCTCCGATCTTTGTCTCCTAAAAAGTAGGGAATATGATAAAAATAGACATCTCTCTTTATCCATAAAGACATCTACAAACTCTTGTCTCTGAAGCAAGGAACATCGCTAAACCAATCATATACCTGGTCTCATGTTGGAACCAACCCTAGATCACACAAAGCTAACTCTAGGGGAAAATGTCTAAATACCAGCCAAATAGAACATGTTGGCTCTTAACCCTCAGGATTTTCTCATGGAAAAATCCAAGGGTTAACAATGGTGACTCAAGGGGACAGGATCCCCCTGCGATATTTCAAGAGCCTGTGAATCTTTGTGTCTGAAAACTATGAATAATACTATGTGAGAAAAAATGAAGAAACATACCAATAGACCCCTGCGCCTGTCATGTTGACATGTAACCCAAAATGCCTATCTAATGGGAAATGGAGTCAAAAATACATATGGTCCTCATGCTGACAAGCTTAAAAAAGGAGTTTCATCCAAATCTACTACCTGCTACCACTTACTATGTACACTCCTCCCTGTGGACAATGCGTTGAAGTCGACACATAGGAGAGTCACTTAGTCATATATCAATAATGTAAACCCCTGCCAAGCACGAAGGAACCCACCAATAATGCTAATGGGCCCTAAGGTACGAGCACAACTTGTCACTGTAAAAGGTTTATTGGAGTCGGACACGTACAAGGATCATTCAATCAAGACCCAATGATGATCAACCTTGTCGAATGTGAAATGACCGCCAATGACGGGTTCAATAGTATATGATCAATAGTATTTGCATATGCACACTAGATGAAAAGAGTAGAGTGAGATAAGCATGTGTAACCATTGATATGGGAGTGATAACTCATGTGAATACATGTGTTAATTGAATATAACCAAGAAAAAGGGATCCATGCACATAGGAAGGAGGATGAATGTGCTTAATATAGATGCATAAGTGAGAAGAAGGATATGCACACTAGAAGAAACAATGCACATGAGATAAAGGAGTCAAGTGAGTAAAATAGGGAGTTAAGTGGGAGAGATAAAGGAGTGATGGATGCACATGGTGGGGAGTAAAATAAGACGTATGCGCTTAGTTTTGAGGGAGTTATGTAAGAAAAAGGGGACATACACCAAGGCTAAGAATGAAATTGAGTGAGTGAAGTGAAGGCGTGTGAGGACATGTGGGAATTATGTGGAAGAGAAAGGACATTAATTGAATACGTGTGGGAATTACGTGGAAGAGAGATGAAGTTAAACCTTAGTCAACTAGAGATAGTCCAAGTTTAACTTGTGACTAAGTGAGAGAGAGGGGAAGTGAAGCTTTAGTTAACTCAATCATGCCAATTCATAACCTTTGACGTGTGCCAACTCACACTCAACTAATGCATGTGCTTTGATATCCATGCACCCAAGTTTTATCACTTGTCACACTCGAAGATTGCCACATGTTGTAACCTGCCACTGCCACATGTCACCCTCCATGGCACCCTCACCTGCTAATAATATCCCTACTAAAAACAGACATCCTAAAAATAGTTTTCTAACCAAAAAATATGAAAAGAACAAATATGTCCAGGATTGCTAGGAGAACCATGCCAACTATAGTATGCTTAAAAATAAGCACTACTAAGAATAGAAACTCCTCGCATGGCAATGAATATGGGCTCATCAGATTCGATTTTTTGTAAGGAACCCGGATATGTGCTCAAAATCGTCATTTGAACCTTGGATCTCCTACTACTATAAATAGTAAGTTTCTTACATGTCATCCAGAAAATGCTCATTTGAACCGTGAGCTCGCAAGGACTCTAAATATGTGATCAAAACTGCCATGTGGACCTCTGATATTTTGTCTCCCAAAAGTAGGGAATATGCTAAAAATATGCATCTCTCTCTATCCATGAAGACCTGTTCAAACTCATGTCTCTAAAGAAAGGAACGCCACTAAATCAATCATATACATGTTCTCATACTGGAACCAACCCTGGCTCACATAAAGATAATTCTAGGAAAAAATGCTTGAATGCGAGCCAAATAGAATATGTTGGCTCTTAACCCTCAGGATTTTCTCATGGGGAAATCTAGGGGCTAACAGGCTCCTAATAAATGGGTCTCCATTCTTTGTCTAGGAGTTTAAGCTCAAATCTATCAAAAATGCTCTAAAAATCTGGGCAATACATCTCCCCAATTCAAGACTGGTTGGACTATCAATTGTAGTTAGACAATATTCAAAAACAAATTGAAGAGGAAGTAACTGACAGACTTCTTCTGCAACAGTCAAAAACTACATAAGGCATTTAGTAAGGAGGAAGAAGAATGATGGATAAAATCCAGAAGCTTATGGATAAGATTGGGAAGACAACACAATAACATCAAAAGCATCTGTGAATAAAATGTTCAAAAAACCGAGATCTTTGAAGAAATTAAAGAGGCTACCCCCAAACATTTGGAGACTCTATACACTGATGAAGAACAGGAAAACCCAAATGATGTCAAATTATGTTGGAGGACATTTTTTTTGTAATATTAGAAGAAGAAATCAGACAATTGATAAAAGAAATAGATGATGGAAAAATCATGCAAGCAATATGGAGTCTGGACAAAGATAAAGCCCTGAGACCCGACGGCTTTATAATCCACTTCTTTAGAGTCTTCTGGAACATTTTGAAGCTAGAACTCAAAAGGATGTTGGACTACACTCTAAGGAAGAAAAAAGTTGGTGGGAGGCACTAATTCTACTTTCCTTGCTCTCATTCCAAAGGATTTGAACCCCACTTCCTTTTCCAAGTTCTGTCATATATCCCTTTGTAATTATGATTATAAAATTCTAACTAAAATTATTGCAAACAAGTTGAAAAAAGTAATTGGCGAGATAATCTCGAACAATCAAGGTGGCTTCATACAAAAGCGACAGAATGTGGACAACACTGTCTTGGTGCAGGAAGTGATTCAAACAAGTAAAGCAAAAAAGGAAAAATGATTGATCATCAAAATGGATATGGCCAACGCGCCTTTGACCGCATTCGACACGCCTTCCTCTTTGAAGTCTTCAGGAAATTTGAATTCAATAATGAATTCATCAGTTGGATTCAAACCTATGTTGGCTCTCCATGGATTGCTCCCCTAATTAATGGCCACCAACCTCTTTTTTCAGAGCTCAAAGAGGTATAAGACAAGGATGTCCGCTCTTCCCTCTTTTATACATTATCATGGCAGAATCGTTGAGCAGAAAACTTGAGCAAGAAAGAAAAGAAGGCAAAATACAAGGACTCAATTTTACAAGGGGGGTACAAGAAATTAACCGTTCTCAATTTGCAGACAACAACTTACTTCTCGGATTTGCCTCCACAATAATAGCCCGAAGGTTCAAACATGCGCTTGACTTCTTTTTAAATGCCTATGGTGGTAAAGTTAACAATGCAAAAAGTCATATTTATGGTTGGAATATCCATTTTGATCAGTTGCATCGTATTTCCCGAATTTTGGGTTTCACGAGTGTTGAGGCATGGTCATATTTCAAATACTTGGGAATGCCCATCTCATTGCACAACCCCACCTCTCATATATGGCAGGATGTTTTGGACAAAATAAATAAAAGTATACATCAATGGGGTGCAAGATGGCTCAATCTTGCTAGGAAAATCACCCTCATCAATGTCATTCTCTCCTCTCTTCCTCTTTATCAATGTTTGGCCCTCATATCCCCTAAAAAAATCATGGAACGACTTGCCTTAAAAATCAGGACGTTTTTGTGGGAAGGTAGTAAAACAAAGACAAAGAAATTCCATCTAATCAAATGGTCAATAATCAAATCTTCGAAAGAAAAGTCTTTCGGAAGAATGCAGGAGCAGGAGGCACCTTTCGACGCAATGGCTTCAATGGCTATGGTTTACCCCTGGCCGCCCGCACTCTTGCTCATCGGCGCCCTGTGTGTGCGGTTCTTTTGCAGGTTCTTCTCCAGCTATGGCGGATCCTTCTCCCATCGGAGCTCCTTGCCTCGGATCTTCTGCTCCAAGCCTTGGATCTTCCCTGCTCGAATCTTCTGGTGGGTCGTCGGGGTCCCTTTTCAAGGGCTCTCCCTCTAGGCTTATTGCCTTCCATGGCAGTTCATTCTGTGATGTTGTCAAGAGGAATATAACTCCTCCATCTTGTTTGGTGCAAGAGGCTTCGACCCCTTCTCCCTTTGAGGAAGGACGTTATTTCCAAATTAGCTTGCCTCAACTCCACAACACTCATCTGTTAGTTTAATGGCCTCTGGCCTTGTCTTGTTAATCTTCATGATTGGATCTCAAGATCTTGGTTGCCAGTTTTGAAAGGTGATGTTTTCATTCATCCATGTACTCAAGGTTTTTTCATTGTTGAGTTTGATCTTCAAGAAGATATAGATTTGATCTTTAGTTCAGGCCCCTGGTTCTGGGGTAGCTCTGGTTTATGTATGAAGCCCCAATCTCCTTCTTTTGATCCTTCGAAAGATTCATTATCTTCATCTCATGTTTGGGTTAGGCTCCCAAACCTCTCCTTGCATCTTTGGGGCTTGTCCTCTCTTCGTTCCATCGGTAATGTTTTAGGAAGGTTCCATTTCAAATGCCCTGAAACAGAAATCTACAGCATCTGCACATTTGCTCGGATCTGTGTAGAAATGGATTTCAGAAAAGGGTTTCCAACCGAAATCATCTTGACAGGGGATAACTATTCGTGGACTCAAAAGTTGGATTATGAAAAAATTGCTTTACGGTGTCGATCTTGTTTTGCCATGGAACACTTGGCTTCCCAGTGTCCCAAGGGCCCTAAGAAAGCTCGAAAACAACGAAAATCGACCTAGTGGGTGGGATCCCACATTCATCATCAACTTATTTCCAAGGATGTTTCTTCAAATGTTGCCCCTCTCATGGAGGAGTCCAAAGAGGCTTCTATGAAAGATAGCTTCGCTCCTTCCATTATGGACTCACCAACTCTAACCCCAGCATGGGTTGATTCAAAATCTGAAATAGAGGATCTCAATGTCCCAACAGAGATTATCGAGCTTTCAGAAATGTAGCAAGAATAACCTCGGAAGATCGCAAAAAAAGAGGATATGGTTTCTCCAGACTTGGGTAATGATAGGCAGGTTCACCCCAACTTCATTCCTCCGGCAAGTTGGGCAGATGAGGATATCGAAGCCAAGGCATCAGATATGGGAATTCATCCCCAGCAATCCCCTCATTCATCGACATGATGGGAAGATCAAGCTAAGGTAGTTGAGATTCTGGATCAGGAAAAGCAAGAAGTTTCATATCAAGACAATCCAGGAATCATAGGCATCTCAAATACCCCAACATCTGTAAATGAAGATTGGATGGAAGTCGGAAAGAAGAAGAAAACACATGTACC
>JASDQU010106644.1:24380-42587 GCA_032191745.1 Picea mariana | reverse complement strand
ATCATCAACTTATTTCCAAGGATGTTTCTTCAAATGTTGCCCCTCTCATGGAGGAGTCCAAAGAGGCTTCTATGAAAGATAGCTTCGCTCCTTCCATTATGGACTCACCAACTCTAACCCCAGCATGGGTTGATTCAAAATCTGAAATAGAGGATCTCAATGTCCCAACAGAGATTATCGAGCTTTCAGAAATGTAGCAAGAATAACCTCGGAAGATCGCAAAAAAAGAGGATATGGTTTCTCCAGACTTGGGTAATGATAGGCAGGTTCACCCCAACTTCATTCCTCCGGCAAGTTGGGCAGATGAGGATATCGAAGCCAAGGCATCAGATATGGGAATTCATCCCCAGCAATCCCCTCATTCATCGACATGATGGGAAGATCAAGCTAAGGTAGTTGAGATTCTGGATCAGGAAAAGCAAGAAGTTTCATATCAAGACAATCCAGGAATCATAGGCATCTCAAATACCCCAACATCTGTAAATGAAGATTGGATGGAAGTCGGAAAGAAGAAGAAAACACATGTACCGTCAAAGCCAATGGTCACACGAAGTCAGGCCTGCAAGTCAGTTAAAAAGGGGATCTCTTACCCAATAGGATAATTTAGATGTGATGTCTCTTCACTCTTATCCTCAGAGTCTTTTTTCGGGTGTATTTAGTAAGGTTGTTCTATGTGAAGTTGTCATCTAAATATTTGAATCAGTGATGCGTAGCTTGTAGGAGTGGCTCAATTGAGGCCTCGGCTTGGCCCAAATTTTGAAATCCTTTTGTAACATTTCAGGAGTTTCGACTGCACCATTTTTGATAATTCAAATTTCCCAATTTTTGTTAAAAAAAAAAACAAATCTTTGAAAGATAGAGTAATATTCATAAGAGATTTTTCTCTAATGAATGTAGCCATGGGAGCCAACATTTTATGGAGATTAATCACATGCACAATGGACTGGTGGAAATAAGTTATATTTAAAAAAAAAATTGCAAGCACCAGGAAAAGATGTATAGACAGAGCTCTGGTAGAAATAAATGGATCGACAATGTGGAAACTTTTAAGAACAATGGCAACTATAATACAATCAAAGTTAACATGGATCCCCAAGAATGGACGATCAATAAACATATGGATAGACGATATTCTGGGGAATCCACCCTTGGGGACTTACGAGGAACTCTCCAACATCAAGCACTAGTTTACTCAAAGAGGCTACACGAAGCTAGTAGAATTTTCATAGTGGACGGCTGAAGGTACCTGGAAGAGATGGGAAAGAGGCAACATAGTTATTTTATACACATTTGATTGGATGTGCTCCACTCAACCAAACTATTCCTAATGATTGTGGTTGGGGAAGAGAAGGGTATATAGTTAAAGAAAGATATTCCTCATTATCTTGGATTCCCCAGTCCCTCCCAAAGACAAGATCTGGGAGAAAATTTGGGCAAGTGACTCGCTTCCAAAAGTAAATGTGTTATGTTGGGTGATGGTACATGGTAAGTTATTGACCAATAAAAACCTTCAAAAAAGAGGCATACATGGTCCCATGTGGTGTGTGTTGTGTAGTGATCAATGTGAATCAATCCCTCACCTCTTCTTTGAATGAAAATTCTCTATCCATGTTTGGGAACTCACTTTTAAGGAACTCTTAAGTTGGGCCTCGCTTCCAAAGTCCCAGAACAATATATTTCGAAAATGGCATAAGAACTATGTTGGGACTCTACATAAGAAGATGACTTTTAAATGATTGTGGACAGTGATCCCAAAATTTGTGTTCTAGGAGATTTGGCTTGCTTGAAACAAAGCCACCTTCCAACAACAACTTATCCCCCCCTCCAAGGTTGCAAACTTGGCATGTAGTCTAGTTGTTGAAGTAATCCAAGCAACAAGGCTTAAAGGATCAATCTTGGTTGATTTAGACACAAAACAGAAAAATTGGGTCTCTTACATTCTACAACTTCGGTAGGTTGCTCCTCAAATCCAACCCCTTTCCTTCTCAAAAAAGGAGGATTGGCAAATAAGGCTCAGTAAGGACAAATTTTAACATTAGATGCAAAAACTAGGGAGTTCAATGTTATTCTTTGATGGTGCATTAAGGGGAAATCCAGGGGTAGTAGGAGTGAGTGGGGTCTTAATCGACCCCGATGGAACAAAGAAATTTGCTTTCTCTTAGGGTTTGGGGCTAGCATCCAACAACTAAGCAAAGTATCTAGCCTTGTTTATGGGGTTAAGAATATCAAATGTTGAGAGGATCAAAAAAATGGTTATCATGAGGGACTCTGAGATAATAGTCGAAACTATCAAAGAATGAAAAAGCAAAGAGAAAATGAATGAAGATAAAGACACTCTTTGAATTCAACAAGAAATCCACAAATTCAAAGAGGTTACCTTTTATCACATCCTAAGAGGAAATGATGGAAGAGTGGATAGGCTTGCTAAGGAAGCAACTTATGTAAGGTAAGGAGTCCTACATACAAGCTCTGGTGAAATGATGGCCCACCTACCTTAACCCTCTCTACCATGAATATTTTTTTATTTTGGACAAAATTGGGGTATTTTTAAACCCCCTCTATATTACGAATTTTTTATTGCCCCACAACTCACATAATTATTCCCTGGCACCATTTGTGAAATCATTTAATTGCCCACCTTCTCCATTTTGCATGAGTTGCCTTTAGTCCAAACCTTTGTACTTCTTCTTTATGCAATCCTTCTATGCTATGATGAATCGAGCTGGGATTTTCTTGCTTCGTGTGAAGATTTGGCTCTCTTGGATCCCTAGTCTGTTAAATTCAAATGCTCCTTCATGGCCTGTCCGGGGATAATATGCCATCCACGCATGCATTCTATGGGTTCTTGGTTTGCGGCGATCCAAGGCAGGTTCTTTTGTGGTTCCTAACCTCTTCTTGCCCCTTCTCCAACCTGGCTCCCTAGCTCCAAGTTCTCTTTTTTCTCAGTCTCCATCTCCTTGGGACAAGCATTTTCGGGTCCCTTCATCAATTGTTTCTCGGACTCCATGTGATGAAGGTAAGAATTCAAGGGTTTCATGGTTTATTTCTCAGTACAGTTAAGAATTTTCAGTTCATTCGCATTTTCCTCAATAAATTCTCCCCCTACTACACCTTGCACCTCGTGGGTTCGTGGTTCTTCAGTTCGTATGGTTTTTATGTCAATTTTATGTTCTCTCCCTACCGCGTCAACATGTGGTGCAAGGGCTCCCCTGACAACTCTAGCTCTAGAGATTTCAGCCTCTCATCTATGAAAAAACATATACAACATTAGGATAGAGAGCTAGCTCGTTTGAAAGAAATCCACGCTACCCACAATGAATCCAAGGATCGGGAAATTAGGCTCATTCTTCAAACTTTGGTTGCTCATGGAACAAAATTAGCTCAATTATGACAAGAGAATCAACTACTCAAGCAATATATCATTGGCATGTCAACTCATCAATCTTCGGGCTCTAATGTCATAGCAGAAGTAACATCAATTATGCAACCTCATGTGAATCAAGCTCAGAAGGACACTGCTCAAGACCTAGTAAACCTAGATTTGAAGTTGTAAGCCTCGCTTTTTTTATGTTTTTCAAAGTTTAATTACTCAAAGGAATTGTAAGATTGTATACCAATAGATTCTATAGAAAAATCAGCGCCCTCCGAGATGATCCCCCATTTTGTAATAGGAGGGAAGATATGTATGTTACGAGTTGTGTTTTTAACTTGTTGAAGCTCTTTTGTAGATTTTTGTTGTACAGTGCAGCTGCAACACATTTATAATATAAAAATTAACCATTTTTGTTAAAAAAAAAAAACAGCCTTGAGTGATTTCTTTCAATTGACCTCTTTATAAAGCTTGAACAGGTCTATAGAGCTTGAACAAGTCGAGCCCAACACCCTCCTAGATGGCTTTAAAAAACACATGAGTTGTCATCCAACCCATAAAACTTATGATCACCAATCACCATCAAGGCATCTATCAACCCTATTAAGGTCAACCCTCGGTCACATATTATTTCCTCCAAGAAAACTTTTCGGGGGACAATGTCTATGCACATCTACATGGCCACCCTATAAGGATTTGTCCTTCTGTGGCACAGGAAGATAGTACGATAATGGGTAACAAATTCTTACTCAATCCCCTCCTAGCTAGTTACCCTTCCATAGGACGTCTTCGGGTCTCCAATATTTTCAGGAGACTCCTTTATCTCTAGCGTTATGAAAAAATATTTGGAGGGTCAATCCTCAATTTTAAGTCAGTGGCACCAAGACTGACTCTAGGCAACCCAAGCTTACCGAATCTCATCTACCTTCAAAAAGTTTCTAAGTTTTGCCACACAATATCGAAGAGCTTCATCATAAGTACATCAAATTGACTGAAAGAAAACTTCAAATTCATCATTTGTTTCTCTGTGACACAAATGTTGCATCATTGCTAATTGTTATCCAAACCAAAACTAAAACATTGTTATCTGACCAATGGCATCATTCCACCATTCACTCCATCTATCCTCCCCCCTTGACATAGCTAACAAGTTCCAAATCCATAAAACAACATAGATAAAAGTAGGGTGTTACAAATGAGAGACGATGAGCAATGATCTAGACTTAGGTAGCCACATTTCCGTTGCTCTCCATGAGATTAAAAAAACAATAGGTTGATGGTTGAGAAGTGTAACGTCTCCTATCACTTGCAATGGTTAACTACCATCATGGTGAAAGAAGAAGGTGTTCTACTATGAAATCATGGCTCTCTCGAGATGCTTCATAACTCTCTCAGAGCTAACATAAAGTTAGACCACATGAACCATAACTTTGAATAATCACCCTTGCAATTCTTGTTGGGATCACAAAGGCCAAGTTTGGCCTTAAGGTCAATACTTTTTGGGGTCATAAAGAACAACTATAGCCATAAGTCCATTCCAGGTCGTATACTCCCACCAGGGCATGCAAACAACATTAACCCCAATCTTATCATCTTGAGACTCCACATTGTTGAAATCACCACACAATAACCAGTCAACCTCCAAGAGATATTCAACTAGCTAATCCCATAGCACTACTCTCTTATCTACATCAATAGGTGCACACATATTGACAAGGTAGAGGACCCAATGATCAAGATTAAGAAGCACGTGCACACTCTACTCAAGGGGTCCAATCCATGGTCGATTATGTATGCCAAAAGCTTGGGTGAGGGAAGGATGGTTGACCCACCTCGCATGTAATACCCCAAGGACGTGCCCCAGTTATATTATGAATTGTAATCATGTTTTGTAGGCTGGTGAGCCGAGTATTGATAAGTTGGTGGGATTATGTGTTTATTAGGCCGAAGAGCCTAAGTGTTAAAGGCCAGGACCTGATTTTGTGTATGTAATTATGCAGAACATTAATAAAGATTAAACATTGTTGTGTGCAGACCGACCACGAAGAAAGAGTGATGGGGGACTAAGCTTCCACAGGGTCGGTAAGGGAAAAGGGGTTGAAAGGTTGGAAAGAGGGGCTAAGCTTAGGGCTTAAGTTCTTGAGAATAATAATTTATTATTATTCCAAAGTTGTGTGAAAGAGATGTTTTTTTATCCTAAGTCCTGGGAGAGGCAACGCATGTAGCTCCAACGTGTGCAAAAAGGGAACGCATGCAACTCCAGGAAGACAAGTGTCGACCTGGGCGCATGCAGTTAAAAGCTGAAGCATCAGCTGAGTTGGGGGTTCGCTCTGCCAGTTTTCCCGATCCTCCGTCTGAAACCGTGAGACCTCTGTGATCGACATATGCTTAATTTTCTTGTCACGCATCCTGAAAACGAGAACCGTGAAGCCGACCGGTGTATTTCCGTGAATCTCGTGGCCTCTGTATTCGACCTTTGCAATATTCACGCAGGCACCTGAAAACCAGAAATCTATGAACCGTTTTATGTCTTTTGAGGAACCCGAAACCTGAGTAATCGCCTTAGTTGTGTCGTGTTTTAGCGTGGGTTGTTGCCGCCTGCGGTGTCATGTCCATATGGTGTTGCTATTGTCATCCATGTGTGAATGAATGTTGAACCGTTGTTGTTGTCCTCACTTGGCTGGAGCTAAGTCGAGGAGTGTGCAGAAGAAGCGGGTTGTCAGGCCCGTGGTAGAAGAGGCAGGTTGTCAGGCCTGTGAGCAGCTCTCTCCAGGTGAGAGAGTTTGTTGGGAAGTGGTTTTCTCCCAGAGAGAGTCCAACACCAGCTACGGAGCTCTGAGAATTCCTGATCCGGCCTGTTCCCGAGACCCAGAGAGGGAGGTGAAGCACCGATGGACTGTGCTTGTGAAAGTGTATACTCCCGGGTGGAACAGGCATGTGGGGAATGAGAGGCTGTGAGTAGTGGGTGTAAGAAGGCTCCTGGAGAGAATCCTTCCGGTTGCATTGTGCAATTTTTCTGTAACCTCAGCCTAGTCTAGGATTCTCTTTCCTTGGGTGGAGCTTAGTCCCAGCTTGGGGGTGACCCGCTGCTGAGCGTGATGAGCAGCGTGGTCTAAGGCTGGGAGGTTCGTGGAAGGTCTGCACGTAGTTGGTGGAGTTATTACAGTTTCAAAGATAAGTATCATTATGTGTTTAATTTCAATTAAAATACATGTCTGTGATGCTTGTAATATTATCATGTATTCCGTTGCAAGTGGAATTATTGTTAATTATATTTAAGTCTGTATGATGGTAGTAACTCTATGTTAAATGTGTTAATTTGATTTAATATGCATGTTATATATATAAGTATGAGAATGTTTTGTGTAGTAGCATTTCCCGGCAGTGGGGTTGATGGTCGTGGACGTTACAATATGGTATCAGAGCCCAAGGTTTCAACGTTGAGCCTGGATGGGCCGGATAAGTGGTCTTTGGACCCAAGGTTTCAAGTGGAAATGGTGTTCGTATGGAACCAATTTCGAACCTTAGAATGTTTATGAGTGCCAAGGGGTTACTTGGTCGTGTTACGAAGCTCAGGAGGAGTAGCGGTAGAATAAAATCACAGTCGGCATGGTATTTGACCACGAAGAGAGAGAGCTCAACACTTGGGGTGTTGGAGCCGTAGGATCTGTTTGGCAAAAAGGAAAGTCCTTTACGACCGTCAGATCCGGAAAAGGTGCAGGAGGGTTATCCTGGAAGCCTTTCGAAGTTCGGCAGTCAAGAGAAGTGGAATGCGCTGAGGCATAAACTTCCAAAGGAGATCTACATTGTAGATCGTAGGAAAAGAGCTTGACCGTTAGATCCGTGTCCAGAAAGGCAAAGGAAAATCACTTCGGAGGATTTCTAGTGTGGAGTGTGACAAACTCCCGAAGTCCCGAAGTAGATCGCAACCGTCCGATGCGAAGGACACGCGTCAAGAGATCGTGTACTTCGGGTGGAAGTACTTCCTAAGGAGGCAAGTGCTGTGAGTTTGAAACTCCCAAAGCCCGATGTGCCGAAGTCACTCATAGTCGTTGATCGTGAAGGACATGCGTCGGTAGATCGTGAACTCTGGGAGAAAGCGCTCCGGGCAAAAGCGAGCGTAGAAGAGTTGAAACTCCCGAAGTCCGAAGCTCTGAAGCCCGAAGTTTCAAAGTAAAAGGATAGACATGGTGGGGGCGGATGACGTCGCCTGGGGTGACGTGGACCTTTCTAGGCGTACCACGTGCCATCGCCTTAGTTGGTGACGGTTGTACTATGTGGGCCCGGAGGATAGAGAAGCCGAAAGTTCGTAATTCGGGAGATCGAAAGGGAAGCAAGCGGGAAAGCTTCCAGAAACCGAAGTCCCGAAGCTCTAAAGTCTCGAAGTCCCGGAACTCAAACACCTAAGGTTCCATAGTGAGTGTCAATCGTTGGATGATGGGTAGACATGGACTGTTGATCCACTCTACTGCGCGAGTTCGGTAACTCGGAACTCTGAGAGAGTGTTGTGTTGTGCTTTGAAAATTTTTGAGATCGAAGGCCCGAGTAAGCGCTTATTGATCTAGCACTTGGTCACGACCCATGGTCGCGTGGGTTGGGGGACTGAGAGAAAGGGGCTACTGCCCAAAAACTTAGCAGAGCAAAGCTCTGAAAGAAGAAATCTACGGAGATTCTTGATTGAACAAGAATCACAGAGAATGAAAATTGAACGTTTTCTTGAATCAGATTTGTTTATGAATGTTGTGGGATTTGTTAAGGATTGATGGCCTAACAAATTCTGGTTGTCTGCACATTGTGTTTGCAGAAGTTTAACGACTGCTAGAACCGATTAGAATTGACACTGAGTGCAAAGAAATGGAGGAGACACAGAATGCTTCCAGTGCAGAGAACGAAGCTAAAGGGATGGATGCTCATTTGGGAGTTGAAGGGTCGAACTCCAATGGGCATGGAGAAGAGACAAATAAGGAAGGGCATATGATGAAAATCATTGAAAGATTGCAGAAAGATGCCCAAACTCACCGAGCAGATAGTAGAAAGATCATGAAAGCTAAGGAACATCAGGGAGAATTCAACTTAAAATTGATGAAGAGTCTGGAAAGAATAGAAAAGAAGTTGGACAAGGAGAGAGACTCGAGCAAAACAGGGAGTCGCTAGACTTCTAAGGGAAGAAGATCAAAAAGTGTTGGTAGACACCATCATCACTCCCAAGGTCGCTCCAAGAGAAGGGCACACAGTAGTTCAAGCTCATCTCCTACCAGAAAGCACAGGAGATCTGGAGTGGATGAATTGAAGGGAGAAATAAACAAGATTAAGCCTCCTATGTTTGATGGAGAACATAAGAAGGAGGAAGATGTCGAAACATGGTTGCTTTGCATGAGGAAATATTTCCAACTGCAGAATTATTCCTCTCATGCAGAAGGAACAATTGTGATGTATCAACTGAAAGGAAAAGCATCCATGTGGTGGGATCAGCTTGTGCAGGTGCAGCACATTAGAGAGAAAGATATCACTTGGAAAAAATTCAAGAGGTATTTCAAGAATAAATACTTGACTAAAAGATACTACGACAAAAAGATGAAAAAGTTCTTTGAACTCAAGCTGGGCATCATGACCATTGATGAATACGAACAAAGATTTTTGGAATTGTGAAAGTATGTCTCGTTCATCAAAGATGAGACTGTCAAGATTCAGAGGTATCTAAGTGGGTTGCCACCTTCCATTGGTGACAAGATTTAGTATGATGATCCTAAGACTATGGAAGAAACTATAAGAAGAGTGAAATGCTTATGTGAATAGCAAAGAGAAAAGCCTACTTTTCGGAAGGCTTGGGATGACCAGAAGAAGTTTAAGAAAGAGCAGAGGCAGAAGGGAAACAAACCTTCATTTTTCAGAAACAATCCTCAAGGACAGCCACCATTTAGAGAGTCGAGAATGGCTGACGTAGGAGAACAAAGGCCAAGGCAAACGCCCATTCAATGTTGGGGTTGTCGGGGGAACCACAAGTACAGAGATTGTCCCCATAAAAATGGCAAAGTGAGAGTCGTCCATAATGTTCAACAAGCTAAAACAGTGGAAGACATGGGCAGTAGAATACCAAGAATCTACACAGCCCTGGACAAGAAGCAAGCAGAATATCAGTCGCACATGATTGAAGTGGAAGGTATGATCAACAACCATGCCTTTACTATTTTAATTGATTCAAGGGCTAGTCATAGTTACATAGATCCTAGAGTGGTGGAAAGTTTGCAATTGTTGAGAAGCAAACATGAAAAGTCTTGGTTAGTGCAGTTGGCTACAAGAACCAAGAGGAAAGTCACTAAGTTAGTTAAGTCATGTCCAATGGACATGAATGGACTGAGCACAAAGGTTGAATTGAACATTCTGCATTTAGGTTCTTATGACTGTCTAGTTGGGGTGGATTGGTTGGACCAGCACCATGCCATCCTAGACTGTCGTAACAAGGCATTCACTTGCCTGGATGAGGAAGGAAATCGAAAAACAGTCTAAGGAATTCCCAGAGTTGCTATCAGAGAAATCTCAGCAATGCAGCTGAAGAAGTGCTACAAAAAAGGCTGTCAATTATTTGTAGCCCATGTGGAAGAAGCATCTAAGGATGAGGTCTCAAAGATTGGAGATCATGTGGTACTAAAGGAGTTTGAAGATGTATTTCAGGAGGTACCCAGACTACCTCCGAAAAGAGATATCGACTTCTCTGTAAACTTGATGCCTGGAGCAGCTCAAGTGTCGAAAGCTCCTTACAGAATGAGTACGCCAAAGCTGAAAGAAATGCAATTGCAGCCTGAAGAGCTTCTGAAGAAGGGGTATATACGCCCAAGCGTGTCACCTTGGGGTGCCCCTGTCCTGTTCGTGAAGAAGAAGGACGGGACGCTGAGATTGTGTATCGATTTCAGACAATTGAACAAAGTAACTGTTAAGAACAAATATCCTCTGTCGAGGATTGATGACCTCTTCGATCAGTTGAAGGATGTGAAGATATTTTCGAAGATAGACCTCAGGTCGGGATATCACCAAGTAAGGATAAAGGATGAAGACATCGGCAAGACCGCCTTTAGAAAAAGGTATGGTCATTACGAGTTCACAGTGGTGCCGTTTGGGTTGTCAAATGCACCCGTTGTTTTTATGTGCCTAATGAATGGTGTATTCAAGGACTATCTAGACAAGTTTGTCATAGTCTTCCTGGATGACATTCTGGTGTATTCCAAGTCAGAGGAAGAGCATGAGCAACATCTGAGGATGGTGTTGCATGTGCTAAGAGAGCACCAACTGTATGCCAAGTTGAGCAAGTGCTCATTTTATCAGGAGCAGATCCATTACTTGGGGCATATTATTTCGAAGGATGGGATAGTTGTAGATCCTGAGAAGATTGAGGCCATTAGAGAATGGTCAGCGCCAAAGAACGTGACAGAAGTCAGATCCTTTATGGGTCTAATTGGTTATTACATAAGGTTTATCGCAAGGTTCTCAAAGATAGCTCACCCTATCACTTCCTTGCAAAGGAAGGAGAAGAAATTTCAGTGGATAGAGGAATGTGAGAAAAGCTTCCAGCAATTGAAGCAATTCTTAACCAGTGCTCCAATCCTGAGGATTGCAGATCCGAATGAAGATTTTGTGGTGTGCACATATGCATGTAAAGAAGGACTAGGAGGAGTCCTCAGTCAAAATGGATTTGTAATATGTTATGAATCCAAGAAGTTGAAAGAGCACGAAAAGAACTACGCAACTAATGATTTAGAGTTGGCAGCTATTGTTCACGCTCTAAAGAAATGGAGGCATTACCTCATGGGAAAGAGGTTTGAGCTAAGGACAGACCATAACGGTCTGAAGTATTTGTTTGATCAGCCAACCTTGAATGCTAGGCAGAGTAAGTAGTTGGAGTTTCTTTGTGAATATGACTTTGATATCAAGCATATCAAAGGAAAAGAGAACAAAGTGGTTGATGCACTTAGCAGGAGAGTGCATGAATTGCATGTTACAGCCATTAGCATGTACCAAACTGATATTAAAGGAAGAATTTCGGAGGCTGCAAATGTAGATTTGAAGTATAGGGATTTGGTAGCGAAGCTACAGCAAGGTAAGACGTTGCAAGGAGTGGAAAATTATAAATTGGAAACTGACGGAACACTTCTGTACAAGAACATAATTTATATACCTAATGTCCAGGACTTGAAACTTATGATTTTGAATGAAATGCATAATGTACCTTATGCTAGGCACCCTGGATACCAAAAGACTGTGGCAGCAGTCAAAAGCCATTACTTTTGGCCAGGTATGAAGAAAGAGATTGCAGAATACATCGCCAGATGTATGGAGTGTCAAAAGGTTAAATTTGAGCACATACACCCAGCAGGGTTGCTACAGCCTTTACCCATTCCTGAGTGGAAGTGGGAGGTAGTGACAATGGATTTCATCACAGGATTGCCTAGGACAGGAAAGCAGCATGACTCAATCATGGTAGTGGTGGACAAGCTTACGAAAGTTGCCCACTTCATTATGTTAAAGGCTACTCACAAGGCAACGGATGTTGCCGACATCTTTATGAAGGAAGTGGCACGATTGCACGGAATTCCCAAGACAATTGTGTCTGACAGAGACCCAAAATTTACCTCAAATTTATGGAAAGGGTTATTCAAGGGGTTTGGAACGAATCTGAACTTTAGCACAGCCTATCATCCTGAATCTGATGGGCAGACAGAGCGGGTGAATCGAGTGATAGAAGACATACTAAGGATGTATGTGATGGACAAACCATCTAAATGGAAAGACTACCTACACTTGGTAGAATTCGCCTACAATAATGGGTATCAAGCATCGTTGAAGATGAGCCCATTTGAAGCACTTTATGGCAGAAAGTGCAATACTCCAGTAAGTTGGGATAATCCAGCTGATAGGGCAGTAGTTGGGTCAAAGTTGCTCAAGGAAATGGAAGAACATATGCTAAAAATTAAGCAGAATTTGAAAGTTGCCCGAGACAGGCAGAAAAGTTATGCTGATAAAAACATAACCCACAGAGAATTTAAAGTGGGCGATCATGTTTTCCTGAAAGTGAAAACCAATAAAAGTTCCCTGAAGTTGGGAAACTACGCCAAGTTGGCAGCCAGATTTTGTGGGCCATTTGAAATCCTAGAAAGGAATAGGCCAGTTGCATATATGTTTGCATTAACTGCATCCATGATTGTACATAATGTGTTTCATGTTTTCATTGCTTAAGAAATATATACCTGATGATAATCATGTTATCGATTGGAATGTGATTCAGGTGGAGCAAGAAGGTGTCTTGCAAGTGCATCATGTGCGCATATTGGATCGGAAAAGCAAACAACTCCGGAATCGAGCCATAAGGCTTGTAAAGGTCTAATGGACCTGGTACGGTCCTGAGGACACGACATGGGAGCATGAGGATGTTAAGCGGGCAGAATACCCGCATCTTTTTGAAGATTTTGAAAATCTTGTTGACGTTGTGTAAAAGTTGCACTGATGACAATGCAAAAATAAGAGGAGGGGATTGTAATACCCCAAGGACGTGCCCCAGTTATATTATGAATTGTAATCATGTTTTGTAGGCTGGTGAGTCGAGTATTGATAAGCTGGTGGGCTTATATGTTTATTAGGCCAGAGAGCCTAAGTGTTAAAGTCCAGGAGCCTGATTTTGTATATGTAATTATGCAGAACATTAATAAAGATTAAACATCGTTGTGTGCAGACCGACAACGAAGAAAGAGTGATGGGGGACTAAGCTTCCACAGGGTGGGTAAGGGAAAAGAGGCTGAAAGGTTGGAAAGAGGGGCTAAGCTTAGGGGCTTAAGTCCTTGAGAATAATATTTTTTTATTATTCCAAAGTTGTGTCAAAGACATGTTTTTTTATCCTAAGTCATGGGAGAGGCAACGTATGCAGCGCCAACGTGTGCAAAAAGGGAACACATGCAACTCCAGGAAGACAAGTGTCGACCTAGGCACATGCAGTTAAAAGCTGAAGCGTCAGCTAAGTTGGGGGTTCGTTCTGCCAGTTTTCCCAATCCTCCGTCTGAAACTGTGAGACCTCTATGATTGACCTCTGCTTAATTTTCTTGTCACGCATCCTGAAAACAAGAACCGTGAAGTCGATCGGTGTATTTCCGTGAATCTTGTGGCCTTTGTATTCGACCTTTGCAATATTCACGCAGGCTTGAAAACCGAAAATCCGTGAACGGTTATGTGTCTTCTGAAGAACCTGACACCTGAGTAATCGCCTTAGTTGTGTCATGTTTTAGCGTGGGATGTTGCCGCCTGCGGTGTCATGCCCATCTGTTGTTGCTATTGTCATCCCTGTGTGAATGAGTGTTGAACCTTTGTTGTTGTCCTCACCTGGCTGGAGCTAAGTTGAGGAGTGTGCTGAAGAAGCGGGTTGTCAGGCCCATGGTAGAAGAGGTAGGTTGTCAGGCCTGTGAGCAGCTATCTCCAAGTGAGAGAGTTTGTTGGGAAGTGGTTTTCTCCCAGAGAGAGTCCAACACCAGCTACGGAGCTCTGAGAATTCCTGATCCGGCCTGTTGCCGAAACCCAGAGAGGGAGGTGAAGCACCGATGGACTGTGCTTGCGAAGGTGTATACTCCCAGGTGGAACAGGCATGTGGGGAATGACAGTCCGTGAGTAGTGGGCGTAAGAAGGCTCTTGGAGAGAATCCTTCCGATTGCATTATACAGTTTTCCTGTAACCTCAGCCTAGTCTAGGATTCCCTTGCCTTGGGTGGAGCTTAGTTCCAGCTCAGGGGTGACCCACTGTTGAGCGTAATGAGCAGCGTGGTCTAAGGCTGGGAGGTTTGTGGAAGGTCTAGCCGTAGTTGGTGGAGTTACTACAGTTTCAAAGATAAGTATCATTATGTGTTTAGTTTCAATTAAAATGCATGTCTGTGATGCTTGTAATATTATCATGTATTCCGTTGCAAGTGGAATTATTGTTAATTCTATTTAAGTTTGTATGATGGTAGTAACTCTATGTTAAATGTGTTAATTTGATTTAATATGCATGTTATATATATAAGTATGAGAATGTTTCGCGTAGTAGCGTTGCCCGGAAATGGGGTTGATGGTCGGGTTTGTTACATCGCCCCTCCTCTTGCCTGGTATGAAATTCAACAATGTCAGGAAAAGGTAATTCAAGGTTGTGTTGAATGTAAAACTAGTAACTTTCACTCCCTACAAACACAAAAAGTCTAATTCTGAAACCAACAATCAAATTCCAGGTAATTCAAGGTTTTGTTGAATGTAAAACCAATGACTTTCACTCCCTGCAAACACAATAAGTCTAATTCTGAAACCAACAAACAAATTCTACGAACCTTGGTCTACCTGATTAGGTTTATGAGATCCCCACGTTCCATGATACAACCTTCAAACAAGAAAAATAGGGAAAGGTAATTCAAGGTTGTGTTGAACATAAAACCAATGGCTCACTCCTTCCAAACACAAAAAGTCTAATTTTGAAACCAACAATCAAATTCTACGAACCTTGGTCTTCCTAATTGGGTCTATGAGATCCTCACATTCCAAGATACGACCTCCATTGCAAACTTTCCACAAACACATTCATCTCCTCACCATCCTTACCACTTAACACCTAAAAGTAGTTTGGAGTCACAAAGCTCTTTTTTTCCAGCGCATGTGTTAACCACCTGTCTAGGGTATTCTTATTCGGTCGTCTTTGATCTTCTTTAGTGTCAACAAATCCCTACCCATCTAGCCTAAGAGGAAGAGATTGGGCCTTACAACTAACACCCCCCACAAGAGGAAGCAACCTAAGAGGATACCATAGTGTCTTTACTGCAATTGCACCAACGAGTTTGGACAGAGTTGACCCAAAGGCAGTGTTGCTCTTAGTCGAGTCTTTGGAGGCCACATTGCCTTTGTTACTCTTTTTCACCACTCAAATCCATTCGCCATCTTCAATACATGCCAAAGCCTTTTGGTTCTGGGAAGCTAAGGTAACCACTGAAGGGGTATCAAAAGAGTCGACCTTGGTTTGCAGGGGGAAATCCCTTATCCTATGGCCAGGGCTTTCGCAACGAAATCATGGGTTTGAAAAATTGATACCTTATGGCTTGACGAATGACCTTGATAAAAACCTGCTCACACAAGCCTCGAGATAGGTTGACCCAAATACAGAGACGCTTTTGATACCAAGGGCTAAAGAATCAGGCAGATGCGCTAAGCAAGGGAACCCAGGATGTGCTTGAAAAATTCAAGTATTGCATGGGTGGGCCCAAGAATTCCACCCAGAAAGGATAGTGCAATGGAGCAAACTCATCAACTAAGAAGTTCTGGTACCACTAAGGTATTTAGACACATCTAGTGGTTGCACATGACCACCACCAAAGCATGACTATCCTCCTTAGAAGAGCACTAGACTCTCAAGCTACTCATGGTCATATGGCTATGTTAACCCCTGGATTTTCTCACCTAGAGAATCTTGAGGGTTAAGAGCCAACATAGTCTATTTTCGCTGGCATTTAGAGATTTACCCAGGTTGAGCACTTGTGTGATAGGTTGGTTCACATCAGAGACAGGTACTAGCACAGTATCACATGGATTTGAGAGAGATTGTTATTTTTAGCAGGGGCCCTACTTTTTAGGAGACAGTGACCCGAAGGCTCATTTGACAGTTTTGAGCGTACAGTATGGGTACTTGCATGATTCTGAGCCTGATGACACTTTGTCCGGGGATCATGCAATTACTTTCTATTTTTAGCAGGTTGATGCAGTTACTTTCTATTTTTAGCAGGTTGAGTTCTAGTCCTCAGATCATGATTATGCCAAGATAGGGTCTGCAAGCTAGATCACAACGATAAATGTTGTCATATCTGGTTGTAACTCCGATTATATGGCTAGTAAATGTGGCCAGTACTCTGAATCTTTGCAGGATGCATACACGAGCTCATATAAGGATAAGTTAAGTTACCGGAAACGTTGGGGTCAAGCTAGGGATCCGCGGTTCCGATCTGGATCCGGATCCGTCTGGATCCGCGTGGGATCTGGTAGGTGGTCGTTTCAGAGAAAACGGGCACCGTATCCCATATAGCAGAGTTGTTTCAGTCTAACACGAGGCGGATTTGGCGTTTTTGGAGACAGGTCGGGCGACAGGAAACCCCACCATGGGCGGATCCCGGTAACATCCATTCAGAGTATTGTGAAAGTACTCGGGTTTTCCAGCCAGGTAATAGATTTTGTTCGCTCTAGGCAAAGTAAACAAAAGTGCATTTTCCGATTGATAGAGAAGTGTCGTTTGAAGAAAACAGTGCAGGCATTTGGTCGGGTCGGGAAGAATTTATCCATTCCATGAATGCCGGGAATAATATATTCATTCACTGAATAGACAATCCTTCCCGCCTGAAATCTCTTCCCAAACCTACCTAATTTTCAACTGGTAAGTAAGCTAGCTTTCGATCGATATTTCCTAGCCTTAGCTTAGATTTCTTATTATTAAAATTCATAACTCTATCAAGGCTTTATAAATTATAACGTAAACTTCTATTTAACCTAACCTTATTACGCCGAAAGGCGTACACCTATTGACAATGGGCACAATTAATGATCTTTTAATCTTATTTAACCTTAAACCCTAATCTGATGGCTATGCATTGAAGATACTGGCATATTCTCAGTCGTCCTCCAAAATCAATGGGTCAGATTTATTATTCATAACTTTCTTGCATTTATCAAGGCATCCGTTAACATGTTTACTTTTTAACATTTACCTAATCATATTAAAAAATTACTGTGGATTAAACCGTGCAACCAAAAGTTTCATATTACCACAGACGGATTACGGATTACCACATACGTTTTATATTGGGGACACGGGTTTTCAACCGATACCTTTCGGCGTTTTCAGCCGCGAGTTAGCTGCTGTGCTAGTATACTATCTAGTGACTTTATAAATAATTAATGTATTATTAATATATTAGATTATCCATTATTTTATATAAGTATTATATATGTAAATTTTATAGTTAAAAATTTCTATATTTAATTTTTTATATAATTTTTATTTTTAAAAATTATAAAAATATTTTTTATTAATCCGGATCCTAGTTTTTCAAAAATCTGACGGATCCGGATCCGTTTCCGAATCCTGGTAACTTAGAATAACCCTAGCAGAGCTCATAACCTCTCATCTGCATTCTTGAGTTTTCCACACCTTCCGTTCCAATTTTGAGTGACAATATCTTGTTGTAAAGGTCTTGTCAAAACCCAGTGCAAGGCTATTTTTTTGTTCTTTTGCAATGATTCTTTTATTGATCATACACCAACAATGACATAAACAAGGATATTCAGTTACCATGTCCACATTGAAAGCGTTTAAAACTCTTCCAGACTATGCTTCTAACAGTGCTTCTGATGAGAAGTTTTGCAATCTTCATTTGTGTTTGATGTTCAATTTGATAAGACCAAAATGTTAATAAAAAGAATGATGATTGAGGAATACCACAACTATTCGCTCCATCCTTCCAAGAGGAGAACTCATCCTGAAAATGAACTTTGAGACAATACTGAAGGACAATGTTACCAGACACTAATAAATAGAAAGCAATTTACAGGGGTGTGTGACACCTAGATTAAGAAAACCAGATGCTCTCAAGTTACATTGTTCGAATGAAGATTTTACAAGGAAGTATAACTATAAATTAACCAGTGGCAATCACAATTTCTTTCTTGCATCCATTATGCGGGAAGCATCATCAAGCCTATTTGACCTTTCATAAATGCTAGCAAGAGTGAGATAGAGCTCTTTTTTATTAATATTCTTATCCATCTCTAGTTTTTCAAAAAAGGACATAACTGTTTGTA